>JBCEWB010060344.1:0-13715 GCA_039654565.1 Peronia peronii
ATCATTTCATATGTTTGAATATCAGGGTATTGACCTGCATCTTGTACTATCAACTTGATGTATCCATACAAAAAGCTTCGGGTCTCTGCTGTCTCTTTTTCACAGCAAAAGGAACATTGTTATCACAATTTATCAGATGCCCACCTGTATATTTGACTTGTATTGCCGATCCAGCAAGTAGTTCAATGCCCATCCTCATCATCATCATCGTCATTTTGTAAAATCGTCATTTTCTGGAAAATGAATCAGCCAGTGTTTGTTCCTCCTGCCATACAAAACAGCTTTCACGGTGACTAAGTTCTGAGGTAAAAGAAGATGGCGACTACGGGCGTAACTTCGTGACATATAGCCTGAACCGGTTGTTTCTCTTATACAAAGCGGTATGCATAGCAACTACATATTGCGGTAAAAGAAGATGGCGGCTTCATGACAGACATACAGCCAGACTTGTTCCTTCATTTGTACGGGCAGCTTTCATTATAACTAAGTGTTCAGGTAAAGCAAGATGGTGTCCTTGAACAGAACTTTGTGACATACAGCTGATCTTTCAATTCTACATCCACGATTGTTTTCATTGTTCTTCATAGCGTACGCTTTAAAATATACTCTAACTCTAAGAATCAGGAAGAAAATTTTGCTTACTCTACAATACTTCTGACTCTTTTTGTTTGACTACAGCCTAGTAAAGGGTTATTTTAGCTGGAGAGCGGGCTTGTCTATTTTGTGAATCTAGGACAAAATCCCCCCCAACTAAAACTCGACCTGAAAATGGAAAGCCTCTAAATGCTGGGCATTTTCTGGTTAATTGTTGGGTTGGCCAGGATATCATGAACCTCCAGGGGACGCTGAATGGCCGTGTTTATCTCATTAGTAGACAGCTGGACTGGAGCCAGGCAGGGACAAGCAGGAAGTTATTAAGTTCGTTACCATTCGAAACCTGAACAATCTGAACGCCTTCCTTCAGGTGGAGTAGAGCTGCAGTGCTAACAGCAAATACGTACGTGAGTTCTTCCACAAAACGTCTTTTTCCTTGAAAGTTTCTATTTTGAAAAACAATGGAGATTTAGTTTTGTGTTCTCTCTTTAAACACATAGAGGCCTAACAAAATACATTTTTATTCATTTACTTAATTCGTTCTTTCTTTCTTTTTTCATTTATTTATTTACTAAGTTTATTATTCTTTATTTCATTTTACTTATTTATTTAATTTTTAAAAATTTATTTATTGATTTCTGGATTTATTGATTTATTTACTCATTCATTCATTATTTTTTTCTGTCTTTGTTTCTTTCTTGCTTTTTTCTTTCTTTCCTTCTTTCTTAATTGAGAGAGAATGAAATGATACAATAGCCTGTTTTAAAACTTACTGTTATGAAAAGTTATGTATTTATAGTCTATACCTGAAGAGGGTGGGGAGCGGAGAGGGGGAGGGGACGGAAATTATACTTTGATTTTAAGAGCGTATTGTGAAAGTATTTAAGTGTAGGGCGATGATCCATTGGGCGGTACTTTCATGGCTGCTATTCAGCTGAAATTCTTTGTAATGGCGTGTCGAGCATTATTGAGATGTGTCGTTGTGGTTGTTGTTGATGGTGGTGGTATTGTTGTTGTTGTTGTTATTGCTGTTGTTGTTGTTGTTGTTGTTACTGTTGTTGCTGTTGATGATGATGATATTGTTGTTTTAAGTATTTAAGTTTTAAGTTCCTCAGTCGTGATAATGATAGAGAATATTAATTGATAGGTGCCAAAGCTAGATTGGCAGTAATAGACAATGCTACAAAGCTGGTCAACTGACAATACAATGATCGTCCATCTTCACAGTGAGCATTGGAAAAATAAAGTCAGAGGTTGATCTGTGAAGAAAAGAGACAGAATAAGATGGGCGAAAATGGAGGAAACGGGTCATCTCGAAAATGGGGAAGATGCCAATCCCCAGAAATGTGTAGGGTCGTCCAGGTGTCATGAGTTGAAAGAAAAATGAGAGAGATTACTCTCAATAACATCAGGGACAAAAAGACGATAAAAGAGAAGTTTAAGAAAAAGGGAGGGTTAGCAGGAAGAAGGAAGAAAATGAAGGGAAATATAATTTTTAAAAAATAAATGGGATTAAGAAAGAAGAAAAGGAAGAGAAAAGGGGGAAAGAAAGAAAGAAAGAAAGAAAGAAAGAAAAAGAATGAAACAAACGAGAAGACAAAGAACGAACAGAAAGAAAGAAAAGGAGAGAAAGAAAAAAAAACAACAAACAAACAAAAAATCAGAGCTAGACAGGTGGAAAGAAAAACAGAACGAATGAAAGAAAGATAGAAGAGAGAAAGAAAGAGAGAAAAATCAAAAGAATGAATCAACAAATAAAGAAAAAGGAAGAAGGAAATAAAACGGACAAAATTCTGATCACTCTAAAGTTATGACCTTAAAGAAAAATCGATACTGGAACAGTGAAATAGGTCACAATAATATGTAAATGTTATGCACAATTCAGCGCCATATGGTACACATTTGAGTCCAAAATTTGTTATGTATGTTTTTGCAAGTCAAATTCAGCAGTTCAGACAATACGAGATAGTCTCTATACTCTACCAACTTGCTCCGAAAGACAAAACGTTACTTTACATCAACACAAAGCATTACTTTACATCAACACAAAGCATTACTTTACACCAACACAAAGCATTACGGTACTTTACTACACCAACAGTCTAGATTCTATGCTGAAAGATGCAGCCTGCTTTGAATGTATTTAGTCCACTTTGAAACATTGACAAACAAATGTGAATCATCCCGTTAGTAATTTTGAAGATGTTCCTTGACAGCTGAGCGAATGCAATGACAGCTTCGACATGCAAATTCGTTGCACAATTCCAAGATAGCCAATTTGGAATTTCATGACGAAAAATTGTTGCAGATTTGATGGTGGAAAATCAGTAAATTCAAGGCTACAACTATTTGATGGCATAATAAATATATAATTTTATTTTCATGTATTTTGCCCCAGGGCAAAACTGGATTCCAAGGTCATAGTAAGCACAAAAATTTTGATGAAATCATTTAAAAGGAAAGAAAGAAAGACAGAAGGAAAGAAAGAAAAAAAGACAGAAAGAAAGAAAGAGAGACAGAGAGAAAAAGACAGAAAGAATGAAGGACAGAAAGAAGGCAGAAAGAAAGAAAGGAAGAAGGAGAGACAGAAGGACAGAATGACATACAGAAAGAAAGAAAGAAAAGAAAGAAAGAAAAAAAGAAAGAAAGAAAGAAGTCAATTGTTTTCAGTGATCCTTTCTTCAAATTAAGTCAGGGAAAGATCAAAGTTGGAATTGTTCAGAGTTGTTCCTTCGGTGATTTCGATTGTGTAAGGAATATGGGCGGAGGTGGTCTCATTTAGATTTGCAAGATGTGCACACTAATCTGAGTTAAGTAAATACACCGAGCAATCATCTGCTTATCGAGACATGATCTTGGAAATATTCTGAGTTGTCACTGTAATTTTTTTCAGTTTTTTTAAAGGAGGGGAGGTATGAGGTGCAATTTTTCTTACTACAAATGAAGAGATGGGGGAGAGGGAGGTGCAATAGATGGCGGGAAGAGAGGGGTGGATTCAATAGTGAATTAAGTCAATACAAAAATGAGTCCAGATGGCAGAGAAAGAGAGACGAATCAGATTATATCAAATCTGTTATGCCAATAGATGGCACTAGAGTAGAAGGAATCTGCTTTCCTATATTCATGGACATTTTGATAGTAATGTAAAAGATATTATTCAACTTCGTGTTGTCATTCCGACTCGATCGCGTCGAATCAGAGAATTACTTTAAGTGCAAAACGTGTACAAATCCGCTTAAATGTGTTTAAAAATAATAAGTTAAACTGATGCAGTGCTGCTGAAAAAAAAGTGGATTCATAAGTACCATAGTATCCACATATCGCTGGTGATCCATCGGGAAGACATAGGGAATTGGATGTAGAGTCACTGAGTTTCGTTTTCATCCGCCACTTTATGTTAAAACAGAGATCTTGAAAACGAAATGTGTTTTTATCATAGATTCTTAGCTCTGGGTCTAAGCCAGAACTTCATGGGATTAAAAAGTGATACTAGAATGCAGTCAATGTTTCAAATTGCATATGAACTTTTTTTTTTTCATTTCTACATGAATATGGCAAAGTTTGTCTTTGTAGTATGAAAGAGGTTCACACAACATGTACTTTTTTTCTCTTTACCATGTGCCTCTGATCGTCGGTTGCCGGACAAAAATGTGTCAACGATCTCCTAATACCAGGAAGTCATGGGATAACGGGATAAAACAACAGTTCATCTAAAAGTTGGCAGTGACCTATTTTCTTCCATCTAATCCTGGGAAATACATAGGATTTTGGTATAAGATAAAAGGTAATGTTTTCAACGCAGTTTAAAGGACAAAATTAGGTTCAGGCCATGAAATACATGTACCTACATCCAGGTCATCATTCAAATGTTTTAGAACTTTGTTCGTAAGTTCCATGTGCATTTTCTGTTTCACGTTTTTGCTAAGGTGCAAATACGTGTCCCAGACTGTAGGGAGACTAATCGAACAAAAGACAACGTCAATATTCCACAATGATCTGTTTACCAGTAGTTGACTTTAACTGCAGTATCTTTGAAGAATTCCTATTGTAATATAACATGACACGCGATTGTTCATCTTACCAATGCAGTTTTATTATGGTGACTGGAGAGGATTCAAAAGTAAAAGAGGTTCATCAAGTGAGAAAGAGTATGGATAAAAGTTGATAATGAACCTTTGAACTGTTTCTTAAACTTGAAGCATGACTACATCAAAAGAGTCTATATGATAGACACAATGTGTGTGTGTTTGTGTTTTTGTTGTTATTTTTGCTGTTGCTGTTGTTGTTTATGATCCAGGATTTATCACAGTGAATCAAGGTAGTTTATACAAACTTTCTCCAAGACTGTAGCGAATTAAGACACCAACATAAATAAAGTCCAAATTATGATTGATAATGGACCTGATAAGTCATAAGTAGCCAGCTGTCCTAGCTCGTGAATCATGGAATTACCCAGGATTTTGCTTGTGTGATAACAACAAACCAGTCAGGATCAGGAACATTGTCAGTCAGGTTCATGACTACAAAGAAAGGTGGAGCTGATAGGGTTTAAAATGTTCACACTGACAGTGGCCATAGTCAACACCGATTCCTTAATTCTAACTGTTAATTTAACGTACATGTGACATAGATTGTGTTAAATTTCATATTTATAACACAAACATAGTTGGGGCTGATTGCATACCGTCCTGTAAAAGTTTAGAGCTATTCAGCGAGAAAGAGTACATTTTTGTGGACGAATGAAAAGAATCTTGTCACATCCGAGACGACTAGATCTAGTCTGAAGATGGAGCGTCCAGTGAAAAATACTAGAAAATTCGCTTTTCAGTGATAGAAGTAAATTTGCTTTTGCAAAATTTAGCAGAGAAAAAAAAATCAATCAAAACTGTGGGACGATGCTAACAACTAAAAACAAAAAGAAGAACAAAAAGTCTGTGCGTCAATTATAGCTACAAGCAACGGAGACCAAATACTCAAATATAGTCACGGAAACACAGTATAGTAACGTCAGATCAATGGTCATTTCCTTCCTCAACCCTCTGCTGATGGCTCAGCTGATTTCAGGATAGTCAAAAAAGTGAAAGTTGCAGATTGAGAGACATCAGGGTGCCTATCGATTACTCAGGATTGGAGAGGCGACATATTGTCTATGGATTACTCAACCTTAACTCTAACCCTGACCCAGGACCTACACCTTTAACTCAAGCCTTAACCCTGATCTTAGCCCTAACCCTAGTCTTAACGGGGCACAGGTATTTCTGAAATATGACGATATATAATGCTATTGATCCGCCAGCGATAGTTGGGCACTATGGTACCTATGAATCAACTTCGAAAAATAAAACACTGCATTTTAACGGAATGAAAATACACATATAATTAAAAAAACGACTTGCCCTGAATCTCCCGAGTTGATGTAGTGGTGTTCGCTTAATATATATCAATAATCTTATGAGCTGCCACAAAGTACAGATTCTCAGCTGCTTGGTTAATAATACTGTGGATCATCTTACGCTGAGATTATTTGATATAACATGAGTGGTTGTTGTACATTTTAACTTATACATCTTTTTTACTAATATTTCATTAACGTCGGTCTATTGTCAAACTGACCAAGAGAAGAAGAAATGTGATGGTTCCTTTATGGTCCTTTTATTGAAAAGACTCCAACACTTTGCCTTATTACTATTAGTGCAAAGCATTTGGATGTCTAGCCGTGTGCCATTAGGGAATTCCTGAGTGTTACAGGCAATCCAGGTAATAAACCCAGTGACAATCCAGTTCTACATGAAGCACAAATGACGAGAGAAATAAACTTGTACACCTACAATATAAGGCTACCTTTCTGCAGACTTCCAGATCAATCTTGATCGGACAGATTGTCTCTATCTTTGGCAAAAAAAAATGAACTTATAAATGAAGTAATGCCTTTCAGTGAACGTGGACGATGGCTCTATCGAAAGACAGCAGAAGAGTTTAAGGTAAAACATCTCATGAAAGCAAAAAAAAAAAATGGATTTTGTCTGTGTGTCCAGACTTTAAGGACAGCCTGTACTTCTTTGGGAAAAATCAGGAACTAATCCTCAGGGCTTTAAACAAATACACACAATCATGCTACCAGACTCAGACATTTAGACAGCAAGGGAATGAATAGACAGAGTGAAATGATATCATTTTCACATTGGACAGCTTATATATCTAGATAAATTGATTGGTAAAAGCTTTGAAGATATATAAATTAATGGATGGATGGATGAATGGATGGATAGACAAAACGATGGGTTGGCAAATAAATGTCATTATTAAGTTTAAAACTATTTTTAACCGTTCTTCAGTTTCGTCAAAATGTTGAATCTCAGAACAGAAAAGAAAAAATGAATTTGTCGTTGCATGTTTTATAATTCCAATTTTATTCAACTTACAACTTAATCACCTTTTACTCACCAAAACAATCACATCTTGTCTGAATACATTTTTAAACAACCTGGTCAAATATAACATTTCAAATACAACGAGCATGAACGGTCATTCAATTAAAGCAGCGAACAAGAAGTGGGTAGTAGTTAAAAACAAAACAAGAAAAAGAAAGAAGAAAGAAAGGAAGAGAGAAAAAACAAAAGAAAAGAAAAAAAGGAAGAAACAAAGAAAAACAAATAACAAAAAAGAAAGAAGAACGATAGAAAGACGGAAACAAAGAAAGAAAAAGAAAGAAGAAAGAAAGAAGAAAGATAGAAAAACAAAAAGAAAGAAAGAAAGAGCGAAACAAAGGAGAAAGAAAGAAAGAAAGAACTTAACCTTTGTCAACTAAACTAAAGCATGTGTTTCGTCATCAAAACTGGATAACCCGTGAAACAAAATATTAATATTGTCAACAAAGTGCATGGAGAATGTACTCAAAAAGACATACATTCGATGTCAATATGAAGTAAATAACTTGTTCATAAAATGTCTAACTTGTCAACTGAACAATTTGTTTAAATAATGTCTTTAGTGCCGATATTAACACACTGAAACTGAAACAGATTGAAACGACAAATGGTGCCGTCAACATAAACTACAAATTTGACTAGAAAAATAATGCAAAGAGTCATTTGATCACTATCAATTGATCGCTTTGTACAGAACGGTTATCGCAGGAAATAATTGACAAACACCTGCTCCCAACGACAGGAAACAAACTGTTGTGCTGACATAATTGTACTGTCTTAACTCTATCGTGATCAGGGTAATCAGAAATATAGGAATGTGTTTTGCTTCACTACTTTGAATTTGACGACTGTTCAGATACATAGTCTACTAATTATTTCAATTTTATGGCATTATAGCAAACGTGTTGATGAAGATTACCACATTCATCTCTAGTTGACGATCAATATTACTGTGAAGGCAGGCTGTATTTTGGATGGTATGTTACCTAAACAGTATCATCTTAGCCCTAACTCTGTGCTAGCCATATAGTGAAAAATGATAGGGAAGATTACTGTTTAGGTTGCACATCACCCAAATAGACGATTTATCCAATTTAGGCGATCAGTCGGGCAAAATTAGACAGTGCCTATTGTGAAACTTAAAGCATGGTTGGAAGACGTGGTTATTGTGTTACGTTTGATAACATTACCAAATACAAACTTTCAACGCGACAAGAAGAAATAACTATAATATGCGCTTAAACCATGGATTTAGCAGGTCATGCATAATGCGATGAAGATCGACACCGCCAGGGGGAGATCCATGGGACGGTTTTTCACATGTCTTGGAATTTATGCCGACAATAGAGGCACATAACGGGTAAAAGGCAAGAATCAGGATATTCCCACTTCGGTAAGTCAGTTTGACCCGCAGGTTTCCACAGGCAGATCAAAGATTCTATACGGTATATGGTTAGTCTTCAAGTTATAATATTTAGGACAACTCGAGGGCCTGGGGTGGGGAATGGGGAGAGGGAATAGGAGAGATATAGGGGAATAGCATGCATATTGACATGGGATTCATATTTTTTGGGCGGTTACTGGTCCTGGTCACGAGAATAATAAGGGATGGAGGGAGAAGTATGAGAGAAAAGAGAAGTGGAGAGAGAGAGGGGGGACCTGACGTGGGAAGGAGAGGGAGCGGAGAAAAGGAAAACACGAAGGAAAGGTCAGGAAAGAAAGAAAGAGGTCTAAGTGGGAAAGAGATCAAAGGGAAAAGAGAGAGGGAAAGAAAGAGAGGAAGAGCGAGAGAAGAGAGGGGGGGGAGGAGAAATGGGAGGAGGGAGTAGGAAGTATGAGATACTAGTAATAATGGTAGTACCGGTATGCAGATCATTTTGACCATCTCTGTTACTTCGCTTTGCCAGACATAAAGAGTGTTCAACAAGCAGGATAAAGAAGACAAAGAAAAAACTTTGTTCTTTGCTTGAAACTTACATTATGAAAAATTCCGGAAAAAAAAACATATGATGTAAGGAAATGTCTTCTGCTTACTGCAATAATTTTATCAATTTTTCTAGTGATTTGTCTTTAGAATGACAAGAAGTAACGCAAAGTTATTGTACTCGACATTGTTTGTTCCACATCTCCTGTGTCTGGCAAAGGGAAAGTAACAGGTCTGATCAAAACGGTCTCCCACTGGCTCTGGCCTAGCATAGGGGTTCCTAAAGGTTTCGGATTACAGCACACTTGGCCCCCCACACCACTTTCACACCGCTCCTCAGCCTTAAGTATTCGTAAAACACATGCCTCCCCCCCCCCCCCCAGGTCTAAATGTTATTATCTAATCTTAGTATAGGTCATAGAAATATAGTTCTGAATGGTGCTTTATTTTTCAGTACACATGGATATACATAATTTAAGCATTGATCCTATGCGACGTAGAGAACAGCAATATGCGACAAGCGAGCAGATCATGCTCCATGTATCCCCATTATAATCCTTACGACATTGCCCACCTTCTGGTCATTCTCCAGCCATCCACCTCCCCTCTGACGCCCCCCCACCCCCTTCCCCCCTTTTATCTTTCAGCGCTCCCTCGGAAGCTCTCATTGCCGAATAGGGTGCGGTACCGCTCACTTTGGGAACCATTGGCCTAGTATCTAAAGCACCATCACTCCCCCCCCCCTTTTCTCCTCCTCCCGGTGAAGGGAGTGGACAAGGAGGGCGTGGAAGAGAAGAGGAGAGTGGGACTTTGCTAATCTGAATACTGATGCTGCAAGGACTGTGAAAGAGCAAGCCTTTAGCACCAGTTGATCACGTCAAATCCACAGACTGAATAATGCAAATTTATGCCAGTCCCTCAGACCAACTTATGTATAAAACATGACTGTACTCGTGTGACCGCTGCTACCCAATCACCCAGCACTGTGTCCTCTATTGTCGTACGGTACATACGCTGTCTCGAATACAATCACTCGTCATCACTTTCACTTTATGAAAATCGCACATCTTTTTAATATTTATTCTGCTCTGTCTCATATAGTTTATCATAGACATAAGAGATTGATACGTTATACTTTGACCACCTGTGCCAAAAACAAACAAACAAAATACCCATATACATCAACAATTGGCAAAATTTCAAACACAAAACCTCAATAAATGTTGAGTGATTTTAAATTTCAGATATTTTGAAATTGATTGCCATGTCATTTTAGAAAATCATCGTAGACTAGTGCGCTTCATCCAAGTATTGATGTGAATGACAAAATCAGTTTATACCCCTAATAAATGAATTAAATAATAAATCATTGCAGGCTATATCAGTATATGTACTATTTAAAAAACGCCTGTGTAGTCTGCATACTCTTTGAGGAAATATTTAAAACATATGAAAGGACTGAAAAATCTGGTATCAAACTCAAACACATCAAATTGTTTCAGCTGTTTAAGGAATAAGAGCCTACATCGAATGAAATGAAAGAGATTCTTCCTCTGTTGTGAGTACCACGAACAATCACCATCCCCACCCCTTTTTTCATACAATATCAATTCCATCTTTCATAATGGTGGGCAGATTAGTGGATCTGATTCCAACTTTTCCACAATACGATATAGATCCAGCCCGGGGAGAAGACTAAAACTAAAACGAGACAACCACCCGCAGGAGGTTGAAAGACTTGTTACGTATCGTTACTTTCTGATAAACCCTCATAACTTCTATGGCCTGAAATTTTCAGGTGAGACAAAAAAAACTGTTTCCACCTTCTATTTCATTATTATTATCATTATAAGGTTCTATTTTATCTAAAAACAAAAGGAAACTTTAAAGTCATTGTTCAACTTTCTTCTTTCATTGACACACGTATTGCTTTATGTGCTACAGATTGGGCCAGAGAAATGAAAAGGGTATAACTCTGAAGTTATGTGGTTTGATCAGAATAGTAACGATATATCGTAACTTAAATTTTTAAAAAGTAATATATTTCTGGATGTACGTATTTCCAATCGTATTATGGTTGGAATATCCAGTGCAACAGAACAAAATCATGCAGCAGTCAGAATGTTATTTTACTATCGTTCTCTGTACCAACACTGCTGTTATCTCAATGCAGATCCAGTGTTTTGATCAAACTAATGGACTATGTACGGGAGCCGGGATAAAACTGTGCAGCACTAGTGGTGTTTTCCATCAACTTGTGCTTTCAGATGCCAAGCGTAGGTCTCAAGCTGACCATTTCGCAAAAGGGAACGTTCTCTCTCTCTCTCTCTCTGCTTCTTTATGGACAGATGGATGGATGGATGGATGGATGGATGGATGGATGGATGGATGGATGGATGGATGGATGGATGGATGGATGGATGAATAGAAGGTGGGGATTTTATTTCCAAACTTCGGGTTAATCATCTCCCTCCCTCTCTCTCTCTCTCTCTTTCTCTCTCTCTCTCGTTTTGTCTTGTTCCTCCGGTCAGCCTTCTGCTGCATCTCTTTCTCTCTTTTCTCTCTTAATCTCTCTCCCCCGTGTTTCTCAACCTTTTTCACTGTTGTTACTTTGTTTCTCTCACTCCATCCCTTCACTCTCTCTCTCTGTGCCTCTCTTCCTCTCCTTATCTCCCTTTCCGCCTCTATGCCTGTCTCCCCCCTTCTCCCACTGCAGCTGTCCCAGATCAGATGTACATGACATCCCCCTGGGCGCGGTCCCGCTTGACCAGAGGTTTGTTCTTGTAGATCCTCCATAACTCGGAGACCAGCTCGGCCATGGCCACTTCGTTGGAGTTGTTGAGAATGACGGCCAGCACAAAGGCGCCGTCCCGCCGGAGGTATTGACGGCCAAACTTGCCGGCGAGATCTTTGTCGTATTCCGTCACCAGCTCGCCTTTGGCCTTCAGGAACTTCTTCACATTGTAGATATACTTCAGGCCCTGGGTACGGGTGAAAACAGCGATATGTGGTCCTTAGTTGTTTTAGATACATAAAAAAATTATAATAGTTATAACTTTTTTACGTTATAGAGGTACTTCGATATTAATGTGTTCTTCAATTATTTTTGATACATGAAAATAATTATTATAATTTCTTCACATTGCAGATTTACTTCAGGCACTGGGTAAACGTAAAAACAGCGATTTGTGGTCTTTAATTGTTTTAGATACATAAAAAAAATTATAATAGTTATAACTTTTTTACGTTATACTGGTACTTCAGACCCTGAATAAAAATGAAAACAGCGATAATCTATGTGGTCTACAGTTGTTTTAGATACATAAAATGATAATAACTAGTACTTCCTCACATGTATTTCATGCCTTGTGTAAAGCGAAATGTGTTCTTCTTCAAAGCACTTGAGTTATATCTCGCGTATCTGGTAAAAGGGAAGCTTTGGCTGACGATTAAAATGGTCCATTATAGTACCAATGGCAGTAGACCTACACACTTCAATGGCTCTCCTAACGACAGGCCTCAGTGGGACAGCTAAAAAAGAAGCTGCCGTAGACGTATGAAGAACTGTTGGAAAATACTAATTTTTAATCTACACTGTCTGATACAATGTTAAAATGTGTCACTGATAAAAAAGAAGGCGGGAAAATTGCCAGTCCAGAGAGGGTTATGTTCTACCGATTGCTTCCCTTTGCCAGAAACAAGAGGTGTTGAGCAAGCAGTGGAAAAAGAAGAGAGAGAGAGAGAGAGAGAAAGATAGAAAAAAGGAAAGAACAAATCACATTACCTCTTTTGATTCGAAAGGCTCCTCATCATTTAATTTGATAAGATTGCAACAATAAGAAGAAAACATTTTCTTTACACAATATTTCTTAGCAGAAAAAAAAAAATGTCATGAAATATGTTTCAAGCAAAAGAGCGCAGAAATGATTGTTTCTGCTTAACACTGCTTGTTCAACACCCTTTGTGTCTGGCAAAGGGAAGTAACAGGGGTGGACAAAACGATCTTCCATTGGTCAAGCTTTGTAAGGACAAGTACAAATGTAACAAAACCTCACAATGTGATTAAGTGACTGTTTCATAATTTTGATGAAGTTGAACACACCAGCCGTGCAGCTCAACTGTCAGAATTGTTTGTTGTGTTGAAAACAAAAAATAATTAAAAAAACAAAACAAATAATAACAATAATATTAGTCAGTCGGTTTAATCACATAAAGAAAAAGAACACCCCACCCCTACCCCCCACCTGCCAAAAAAGATAGTAATAACGCAATTAATAAATTTAGGTCTATTTTCAGTTATCTGGTCTCAAGGTTCGTGTCTTGTGAATACACGGAATGTGCCCGCCCGCCCCCCTCCCCCCCAAAAAAAATGCCCCATCTACTGGGGGCATAATGTGTGTGTGTTTACTTGCATCAATAAACTAGACCGGCAGCTCAGGTCAAAAAAAGAATTTGTGACACATAGAACGGTTTAAATTTCTAGTCTGACTTGTTGCAATCAATTGATCATTGATTGCGTTTAGAGACACTGTGTACAAAAAGTATTTCCATGCACTATAAATCAGAACTCTATACACATGGAAATTTTAATGTTTATCAACATGAAGATGGATGGGTGGATGGATGGAGGGAGGGAGAGAGGAATGGCTGGATGGGTGAATGGATGAATGGCTGGTTGACTGGCTGAATGGATAGATGGATGGATGGATGGATGGATGGATCGATGGATGGATGGATGGATGGATGGATGGATGGATGGATGGATGGAT
>JBCEWB010060354.1:0-13714 GCA_039654565.1 Peronia peronii
GATCCACTAAGATTACTTTTACATTGACCACAACAGACCTCACCATAACCCCGGCGGCAACCTGCGCCGCTCAGCAGCATGAGTGCCCTGGCAAGTAGCACCCAGCCGCGCACATCGAGTGCCGCTCTTCGCGCGAGACGCTTGCAGGTCTAGAGTTAAAAACATTATGACTAACTACTATACATTCATTGACATAATCTCCAAGTCCCATCTACATAGCATTTTTAAAAATCTTAAAGATATCCAACATCAAATGAAAAAAACTAATATTTTTTATGAAGCCTAACATGAAGAAGAATGAAAAATTTGTGAATTAATTCATACTTAAGTTAAATCTATACATTTTGAGTTCCCTTATCATTTTCTGAGGCTGACCCTCCTAAGATGCTGGGGATTAAATAGCTGTCATTTGGCTGCAAATTTTAGTGATACTGTCAATCAAATGGCATCGTGAGACAATGGAATAACAAAGAAGAGGTCACTTTACTCCAGTACAACTTCCCAGCTTAGCCTTCTAAATTGCTGTCTTGTTCGTATATGAGGCTATGACGTAGTGAGTCTTGGTCAACTGATAACACGTCATATCACATCACAATACCGCTTTCACTGCTATTTTTCTTTTCTTGCTTATAGCAGGAAAATGTGTACACTTCTGGAACATACGGCTGTCATTTGTAAAAATACAGTATATACAGGTTTTGGTAACTGCATATAGTGTTTTCCTAAAAATAATGCAGCATACATGCACCCAGGACAAACGAGTCAGAAGTCACACTGGGTGATTACTATTTTCCAACTCAGATACCAGATTTTTCTTTTTTTTTCAGGTTAAAAAAGGTTAAGTCTTTGTTTTGAAAAAAAAAGATGAATATGATATCTGAGTCGGAAAATTGTTAAAAACGGCCATAACTCGTAATCGCCTGGTGCGACTTCCGACTCATTTGCCCTGGGCGGAAGATACGTACAAATGAAATAAATCTGAGTCACTTGTGGGCAAGAAAAAGGAAAATTTCAATTAAAAAAATGGCATCATGATATATGTGATCAGTTGACAAGAACTCAGGGTCTTTTCTCATAGCTTCATATTTGCCAACTTAGGCCATAACAAGGGTATCTACACAACATCTTGAAGTATTAATCAACTTCATGGTGTCTCTTCTCTTCACTCAGTACTACAACAGTTTCTTTACCAGGACAGTTTTACGAGGATCACAGTTGGACAACTCTCTGACTGCAGTCATTTCATCTGTTTCTTCTTTCACAGCATAGTTGGGGTAGAATCCACCACACAGAATCAACTGAAATATGGCACATTTTGTTTCACAGAACATTGTATTTACATGGAACATATGAGAAAAAAAAGCAAAAAACAATAAAAACAGTCAATACAACAACAACAACAAAAAAGTGCTGATACTATTCCATGGATGCATACTAATATAGCATTAATATGATTAAATCACATCCTGTGCTCATCAACAGGATTTTAAAAAGAAAGCATACATATGGCTCTTTAATTCTGCATTATTTTGTTCAACAGAATTCTAGATGAAAATCAACAGATAAAATCTTCCTCGTAAATCCCGCTTCAGAACAGATACAAAAGTGATGGGCAGAATAAATCTTATTATAATTCAACAGGGACTGAAATGAGCAGAAAGTTACAATGATGTAATAAAATCAAAATCAGCCTATTTGCTATCTATGTAGACATTTCTTCATCCTTACCTTCAAGATCAGTCTCTCTGTAGCACTGGTATGGGTATCCTTGAACTCAGGGCGACGGCGAGGCCTAATTATGTTGAATGCCTTCAGTCTTTCCTCCATCTCTGTCACTACATCTTTCACCTGGAAAACAATTCGTATCATCCTCACTATTTGGCAAACTCAAACATGCGTCCAGGCATCCCTTTCCTCTATCAGCATATATAGCCTACATAACAAGTATGTTATTGGTGTTTGGGGAGATCTATTAGGTGAACAGTTTTAATTATGTTCAACATAAAAGTACATAGTTTTCCTAAACTATAGCTTAACAGTAACAGTGAAAATGTAGACTGAAGCACCTATTACAGCCTTGTAATTGTTTTCATTTATTACACAAATTTGCGAAAGGGCCCTAGAGCTAGGACAGACATGTACACTATATATTTAAGCACAAATAAAATCTCAAAAACTGATTTTTTCACAAGTGATAAATCAGTAGGCAATAACAAGTCAGACAATATAATTGGTTCACATTTATTTCCTCTATCAAATGATCAAACAAAGTGTTGACATTTCTATGATGAACCCAGAAGAGAAAATCAGGTACAGTGGTCTATACCTATGAACTTGATCTTCCTAACAATCTGGTCCACCTAAGAACTCGCCTCTGTGAAACAAAATGCTTTCACTATCACCCTCTTGTGTAAGAATATGTTTCCAGATAAAAAATTCATCTAAGATTCTGGTCTCATGCCAAAATATTGTAGTAATTTCACATCAGGCTGTTCACTTAAAAAAGACATATACAAATGTCCAAACATATAACAAAACATGGGAGAGGATGACAGAAAGAGAAAGATGGGAGAGGGAGGGAGGAGATGAAGGATGTACCACCATTATAGTGTAATCAGACCACAAGTGGACTAGCCTAAAACCAGTTCATTATTTACCAACACATGAGGCAGTGCTCGTGACCGGTTCTATATAATGATTTGCTAATCTTAAAGATGGCCTGACCTACACTTTTGTCAACCTTGTGCAAATACTCATAAGGGAACAAACTCACATTTTCATTCAAAGATAATCACATTTTCATTCAAAGATAAAGCCTTGAGAGGAAATTCACTCGATGTCTGCATGAGGGTGTGTATTATTAGTAAAATAATAAACCAAGAAAGAGCAGGAACTGTTCATTACAAAATACACATTGACAGACAATTGCAAAGAAGCAAAGCTGTTACATATCACCTTTCAATACACCTGGGAGCATGTCAGTCTCAGAACTCTCTTCTTTTGTCACTCAATGACTACGACGGAGATCACTATAACTGACAATAAAAACTACACAGTGTTTTACCTCTTTCATCCTCCTGCTCTGGATGAAGTGCCTCAATCCCCATTCCTTCTCTGTGGCACCAGCTCTCTCAAACTCCTTCATTTTCACCCTGTTCTCCCACACCTGGACATAGACAGCACATGATCATGACAACACCTAAGCTCTTTTCAAGACAATAGCATTGTATCACTAATCAACCTATCATTAAAATTGAGAAACATTTTCAGACTTAAAACACACAGATTTCAAAGCAAGAGTGATACTGTTAGGTGCTACTGATATCTGACAAGATAAAACTTTGGATCAAAAGCTCATGATAAAACGACAAGGGTTTTCAAACAAAACTAAGATTTCAATGTTATAAAATTACTGACAATGGAAACAGCTAAAATGTGTATCAAACAGCTGTTTCAGCACTACATGGCAAAAGCCATCCTTACCTTGTAGGCATTCAGCACTGCTATACTGTCACTCAATGAATTGTCAGACCAGCTTAGCTTTGCCCTGTGGAGGAAATGAAGCAAGTGTCATTTCCAAACTTTGCATCTGAAACGATCTGGACATGCAATCCTGTAAAAAAAAAAATCTGCAACATTTACATTGTAAATTCAGATTTCATTAACATATCTTGTTCTTGTAATTGTATGTATTATTTCGGTCTCACCAACAGTGATATGACTTACAGCTTATATGGTCTTAGAGAAGGTGACTTTGAAAATGAATTCATTACTTTATTCATTCTATTTTGTTATATAAATATTATAAATTTAATTTCTACTGAATTATCTCATGATGGATATAATTTCAACTGACAGAAGTGTGTGAATTCAACAGTAATTACACAAAATATTGAACTTACTTGTAAGCCTCCAGTTTCGCTTGCAGTGGATTGGCAAAAATACTTTTCACTGACATGGCTGCCCCTAAAATTCAAATTATACAACAGATTCATCTCTGTGTATTACTTTCTTCCTCCCAAACTCATTTACACAAAGCCAGCAAACTTCATTTCTGAATTTTTTTTCCTCCTGCTGCATATCACTGGGCAATGGATAGAGAGTGATTGATGAACACAGACTGCCACTTTGCCAACCCCAAAAAATCAGTATCTTAACTGTCAAAAATCTGAATTTGGCAGTAAAAATCAGAATCATACAAAATAATGTGTTAATATTACAGCTAATCATGTTTAAGTCTATAATCTAGATCTGTAGATCTAAAGATGTATATTCTGTGTAATTTTTATATTAGATCTATAATAATGCTAATAAACTACAATGCCTGCATAAAATAATACAAAAAAAAAAAAAATAGATAAAAAGACTAATTAAAGAAATTATAATTCAACCACATACCAACGGATCTAAGTGTACTATAACGCCAAATCAACCCAACCTAAGAAATAAAAACGTGAAACATGCAGACCCTAGTCTAGATCTAAACCTAAAAAGGGAATAATTGTCGGTAGTACTTGCTGCAAAAACCGAAAGCTTGCCTATTTCCAATGTAGCTGGAACTAGATATTATAAATTTAGTTCTTATAGATACCGTGCAGCTCTTAAACAAGGCAATAAGTAATGCAAGTTGCTGAGACAGTAGTGATTGCAAGACTATGAACTGAAACCCGAGTTCGCAATGCAGATGTAAGTTAAAATATCATCTGGCACTTCCGACGAAACAAAATCGAGACAGTTCAAAACAGACATGACTGGGCCAATGTCGGCAAAACAAAAAAATTGGAATATCATGCAGGCAATCGGAAAAATCGGAAGGAAGGAATGGGGGGGGGGGAGGAATCAGAATATTCCGTTATCGGTATAAGTGGCACGTCTGTAATGTAATCCATATTCTTGTTTGTGATAGCAAATCTGACACACTTGCTGAATGTACAAAACACTGCCTATCCCATCGGTATTTCTCACATCTGTGTCATCCCTATGGTAGAGCATTTACCAAAGATAAGATCATCCCCCAGTATGTCACGACCTCAGTGCTTGTTTATCCTATGTCCAATTTTATAATTTTTGAAGATTTTTCCCCTCTGAAGGATAGAGACTCAAAAGCTATTTTTTTGTGGCATCAGTTTTGAGGTCATTTCCTTTCACCACTGTAATTGGCATGCTGAATTATTCTACATCGAATGTAAAAGACAATCTTTTGTGTATTCCAAAGTGACCAATGATATCCTGAGAACACTCTAGACATAGATTAAATAAGCACTGGTAGAAAGACACGATAAACAGCTTGAAGAATGGGGACAGAAACTTTATCTTTTATTTTTAGGTTTATTTTAAAAAGTAAAATGTTTACAACAGTCATTCTTTGTATGAAGTACATCAGGAGTCATTATCCCTTTAGATGAATGGGCTTATGGAAAAAGTTGTGGAGGATTTAAACAATGTAAGGCGATTTTTCATTTCCCTGAAATGTGAAGATAGAATAAACAAGCACCAAGGTTGCGAATTATGAACACTAGCTGTTCTCAAAGACAAAATGTACTTTACTCATTCCACCCACATTAAGCCTCTCCCCAGTTCACCTGACCTTGAGCAAACATGACAAAATTTATAGATTAACTGTATTGGCCATTACTCTCTGTGTCCAAAGTAACATCGAGATTAAACTGGCCCAGCCAAATCTGTTTTGAACGGTCTTGATCCTCTCACTAGCCACAAGAATACCCATAGCAGGACAGCACCTACAGCCACAAGAATACCCATAGCAGGACAGCACCTACAGCTACAAGGTCATTGGCTGTAGGCAGCGCCCTACTGCAATGTTCTTGTGGCTGGTCAGAAATGAGCTAATAAGCCGATAACAAAGATATTACCGATGATGAGACCTTCCTCCAGCATGCCAAAGACATGGGCCAAGACCAACATTTTCCCCACTCGTATGTCCACAGGAAGGCTGGCTAGCACACGGCCCACGAAGGTCAGCGTACCATCAAACGGATTGGCTCTCTGTCCTGTCTCAGTGGTCAGTGCCCCTACCTGGGGAAATTTTTACCATTAACATCTCTTAACTGTCAGTCAGATACTCCTGACTATGGAATTTACTGGAGCTATTTTTGCTTAGATTTTCTTTCTGAATATTATAACTAACAAACTTGATTCTTAGAATTGCGAGCGACAAATTCTGGATTGCTGATATTCTATGACTAATCTTCATATATGATGTGATAATCAATTCTCTTTACATACAGTCCCTTTTGATTGAAAACTTTTATCTTTCTTTAAAAAGTTTACAAAAAAAAAACAACTTGTTGTACTTAATTCTTGGACAGCTGTTGGGAGAACATACCTCTTTCAAGTTGAGAATTGTGCGGCCAATATCATTCAGATCTGGTGGGGACAAAGCCAAGCCAAGCAATGCTTTTGGTTCTCCCATATCAAACACTTTGGTTTTCAACACCAAACTCTCAAGCGGACATCTCTGTTAGAGAAAATACAAAATGGTCACCTTTTGAAAATGCATCTTTCTGAGAATTCTTGGCTTTCACACATAACCACCATGGATCTTACAGCATACAGAACAATTTCTTCTCATTAGGAAATTGTCTAAAACAGTCGAGATAAGGACAAACACAGCACAGTTGCCATAAATTATCAGCAGATCTCAAGACAAATTCATGAAAAAAGATCAATTAAATCTATGAGTCTAACCAGTGGGTTAAACAACAATCTAAATAAATACCCTACACAAATTTCATCCATCTAATGATAATAATAAATGTCCGTGATATTGGAAACTATGCTCAGTATAAAAAATCATGAACTGGTGGTGACAACTAGATACGTCCTCACCAATCTCATTCATGTTCATTAAAAGTACAAAACTTAACACATACATAAGTTTCAACTGGGAAACTAAATGAAACAAAAAGAAATATGAAAGCTATGCAACTTTCTAAGATTTACTAAACATTTTTACTGTCCAATTCTGATAGTTTAGAATGATCAATTTTTACTAGCCATGATAAAATAAAGAAAAATAATATAAACCTGCATCTCTGGCGTTCCATACTCAGGCAGGAATTTCTCGAAGAAATACCGTGGAACCATGTAGTACACACGGCCATTAGAAACTCGACCAGCACGACCTGCAAAATACAGGAATGTGCTTGATCTTTCTGATAAGCATTTCACCTCATTTCAAAGCATTGAAGAACTGATGTTGGTTCTATTTCTGTGATGTGGTTACAATGAACAAAAGATGGGAAAACCTTCACACTTTAACAATTATAGTGATGAAAATGACAAACGGAAAAACGGAAAGAATTTTTTTTTTAAAAACTATCATGTAAGGCCTTGAGAATTACAAAATACATGTTATTGTTACAATGCATATTACTGTTTCAAAAATGAAATAAATATGGGTCACTAAAAATAAATATAAATAACATGAAATTTCAAATGTTCTCCATTTTTCTATTTAAACACTGGATGACCACACAATCATAAGCAATTACTTCGCTTGCTCAGTTGAGCGACATGAATATGATAACTCTGTTAGTACAAGCTACAGTCTTGGTACAACTGGGTGGTACTTTGACATAGGTGATACTTTGTAATGTTGTTTAACCCTACAAGAATCAGCATAACACCTTGCACCCCGAGTTCGTTTGCAAAGATCATACAATATGACACCAAGACACCATGGTCATACAGTACTTGTTTTAAGGAATGAATTTTCAGTTTTTTAAAAAGACAATATCGTTCTAGAAACTTCGACATGCAAGTTGATTCTGCTGACACTTCTAGGGATAAACTGTCTTACCTTTCCTCTGCTTAGCATTGGCTTTGGATGCCCATTCCAGCTGAAGCTTAGTGTAGTTTGTCTCTGGATCACAGCACAAATTTTTCGTCAGACAAAAGTCAATCACTGGGGGAAATATGAGTGCAAGTCAGATGTGAGAGAAGGCAATGACTACTTTCAGTGGTGAATTGCTACTTCATGATATATCTACAAAATTAAAAACAATAATTATTTTCAAAATTTCCTAAAAATTGTGGCACTGCTGAATTTCTCTACCAAAAAATATAGAACTGATAAGAGCAGAGACAGGAGATTTGTTGTAAGTGGCCCATACCAAATCTTGTAGCATAAAATTTGAACATATTACATTTCATGAACAAAAAGATAATACAGTAGAATCCTCTTAATTCGAACTGGAAGGGAAAAAGAACTGACTTCGAATTAAGCAAGTTCGAATTACAATATGGTCAAATGAAATAACTACAACTATTACATAATTACTTCCCTTGATGTTAAAACTACTAAACTTAGTTTGTCTGTGTTTCTGGTCAACAATTTTATTTTCATCTCTATAGTGGGTGAGTTTCTCTTCAATGGGTTGGGTGTTGATATTTAAATTTAAAGGGATCTGGATTAAATCTAAAGAACGTAAAGTATAGATCTTGATCTACAAACTACAGTGCAGATCTAGCTTGTTGGTCGGTATGATCGCATCGTTTCAATGAGAATTGATGGTCACTAGTGTGTTTCACTAGCCTCGAGATGGATCTAGTCAAAGACAGCAACAATGAGTTGAGAAAAAGGGAGCGCGTTTATTACATGTGCACCAAAATCAACCATTTCACTGTCACTAGTGTCAGGTGTGGTTGGTCCATGGAGCTATTATTAGGCCTATCCATTGTTCGGCCATACTGTTCATTCAGGGCTGTTCTGAAACTGATGGTCAGTGGTCGGTCTCCCGAGGCGGAGTTTGCTCACGTGGATCGGTCATACTTAGGCCTATGTGTCTGGTCACTAGTCAGTCTTTGTCCTTCACATTATGTACAAGGTGGTGGGATGACGTCATGTACCCATCGATAGCGCATCGTTCTTAGTTGAAACAGTGGTAGATCTAGATGTCACTGTGTGTTTCGGGGAACACCAGGGTGGTGCAGAATGGGTGGGTGAAACAACACAGACCATTCAACAAGTAAATTTCCGATTTTCATGTTAGTGCTGTGAAAACTTCACATTCCCGAATTCGAATTATAAGGAATGGGGCAGGCTTAGTTCGAATCACGAGGATTATTTTTTACTAAGGACAAAGAAGGGAAAAAAACCCTAGCTTCCAGGAATATTCAAATTAAGCAGAAATTTGATTTAGAAGAGTTCGAATTATTTGGACTCCACTGTATTGTTTCCAGCATGAGCTATAACGCCTAAGAATATTGGCCGCCCATGAAACTATGCACTCGCAACTGTTACAATTTCAATTGAATTTCTCATGCCCTGTGTATTTCTATTGTCTTTTCTCTTTCCGAATGAACATACATAACTATTCTGATAACATCTGAATCTGTAAGTTTTTTTAAATATTTTTTTCTAATCTGACATTTCAAATTTCCAGGTTTTTTTTCACCAAGAATTTATATACATGTTCATATCTTGCAGATATTGATTTTCTTGAGTATATTAAGAATACTTGAATTTTATCTTACCATATTTGATATCAGGCACTGTGATTGAACTTTCAGCAATGTTTGTGGACAAGATGACCTGAAAACACATGGGAAAAAAAATCCAACCTTTCAGTCCATGTCCCATGATGATAAATGAGTGAAGTTCATTAAATGCTAACATTTTTCAGTATCTTCTTAATGTGCCTTATAATTCCAAGTAAGTTTCTCATCTTTTATTCTCTCTCTGTTTCCAGTGAAGATTATGAAGTATGCTGAAAGTCAAGAAATATTTACTAAACTTTCAATGACTAAGGTTAGTAGTAAATAAAAAAGGAGTAAATATCTGTTATCTCCGCACAAATAATAGCTCTCAAGTTAATGTCCAGAATAACACATAAAACAAATCATGTAAAATTCACGCAAATTTTTTTGTTCTCTAGCCAGCCTTTTAATCAGAACAGTTTCGTGGACACAGCTTGTGATGCCAAGATGAACTAATTTAAATACATAACATATTATGGTCTTTCAAAAATCTATGGGATATATAAAGGTGAAGTGCTGCCACATGATTTGACTAATATGCCCAATCTTATTTGCCATAACCACTGAAGCAAATGTCATAAAAATGCATGCATGCTTCAAGAAAACAAAAAAACATTTAAGTACCTTTACAGATAAGCTCCTTTTTTTTCATTTTCATCAAATTTCTACAATACTTTGTTTTGCAGTTCTATCAAATTTCAATAATACTTTGTACTGTAGAACAATGTTTACTTATCAAACCTGTTCTATTATTCCAAAGCAGACTCAGTATGATCACAGCTTGCATAACACAAAACATGCAGATCTTCTCAAAACCTTTAGTCAATTACCTCTGTTCAAGTTCTCAATATAAATAAAGCACTCTTTTTTTAAAAAATGGAGTTGTGTTGTAAATCTATCGGTGACAGCTTTGTTTATGTATTATGCAAGCATGTACCACAGTAGAAAACTAAAGCCCCTTTTTTTCTGTAAAGAGAAGCAGTTCTTTCAGGTTATAAGATTAATATCGATGACTACACAGAATTTAAGACAGTGTACAAAAACTCATTATCATACATGGTATGAGAGAACAGTTAAAAAACAAAATTTACAAAGCATAGATCTACTGATTAATCCTCGATCTAGATCTAACTCAATCTGTCTGTAATGACAAATATAAAAAATCTTATATGCCATATGATGATGAGTAAGGACTGCTCTGTAAATAATACCTTCCTAAAACCTCTGGCTGGTTTCTTGAACACTTTATTTTGCTCTTCAATGGTGATGGTGGAATGTAAGGGAATAGGCTGCAAGCTGGAGAAGATAACATGCAAAGCTGAGGTCACTATACAAGACACTTTACAACAATAAAGAGAAGAAAAAAGAGCTGTACTGTCAACAGACAGATTGCCTGGCTCACGAATTGTAATGCTAAAGTTATTTGCCTTGCCAGGTAGGATGACAGAAGGTTTCCTTAAATAATTCACCTAATGAAGTTTATGAAACCATATGAAATATTTAAAAATGAAAAAAACGTCTTGTGCCCAGGGCAAATGAGTCTGAAATCGTGCCCAGGCGATTTCGAGCTATGGCTGTTTTTAAGTAATTTCCGATCCAAATATCAACATTTTTTTTTTTTTTCACAAAATGAAAACTTAATCTTCTTTAACCTGAGAAAAACATTTTTTAAAACTGACATCTGAGTCAGAAAATAGTTAAAAACCGCCATAGTACAAACTCACCCGGCGCGACTTCCGACTCATTTGCCCTTGGCGCAAGACGAATGTTTGAGCTGCATACTTACAATAAAATATGTTTTCCACTACCAAACACTGCTTCATAGTCAGGATATGTTTGAGCTCATGAACAGATTGTAACTAGTATATTTTGGATCAATTCACCTTTTGTCCGTGTTCTTTGAGCAAAATACCTTTACCAAAACTTTAGTATTATCAGCATGATCTTGCCTAGCCCTTTTACAGCTTGTTACTTCAACTCACATTTAACACATAGTAAGGAATGATTACTTCTTAAACTAAGGACTTAAGTTTGTCAACTTAAACCTATTATTCCAACCATGTCACAGAGCTTGTTGGAGAAATCTAAGACCTTGTCATCAGTTCACATGCAGTGTGATTGCTCAAAGCAGGTGCCACCAGAACATGTTGCTACATGAAAAGAGCATCTTTCCTTGACAGGTAACTACAATGTACTCACAAATGTGTGTCTTCCAAGGGTCGCACTCTGTCAGACATGTTGATTATTTCATGTAAACCTGGCACAGAAAACAAAAGATTTTGTCTTAATACAGTGGTCTCCACCTAAGAACTCGGATGCCCGGAAACAAAAAAAGCGGGCTCTTAGGCAGACAGGTTCTTTGGCAGACCGAAAAGTTATGCAATCCGCCTGACCACAGATTGTCTTCACTACTATGATTAGTTTATTGGTACCGTTAGTTGAAGATTTACCTATGTGAATAAGTACAGCCTTTTTCCCCGTGTGCGTGCTGTAATTATATCTAACAATGCCTGACCTTTCTTAGCGTATAATTACACCAATAATCAATAATGCCCAACGTTTAAACTTTGAGTGAGTTTTCACATAATGGTATTATTGTTGAATGAAGACATGATATTGCTTTGACATCCTATGGATAATTCCACACACCACAAGTGACTCAAGTGTTTATACAGACCCACTGAAGTAGCAAAACAACTGACCAGTCAGGAGGCTAAACTTACTCCTCCTTATCCATAGAGCCAATTACAAGTGCTGTCCCACGTGTTGTCAAACAAAGAAATGCTTACGGGTTAGTCCACAATGTGGCCTGATTATGCAGTCATACATGAACAATCACCTCCACTCCTTTGTCTACCTGTTGCCTCCACCCTCGTACCCATTTTACTGCACATCTAGCACTGTGCGTTTCTCTATAGTGGACAATATGATGTGAAATTACACTATAAGTACTTGCATGTCTTGGCCCGACACCAGGCTCTTAGGCAGATTTTTTATTTGGGAGCGGGTTCTTAGAGGGGTAAATTATAGAGAAAAAATTCTGTCTCGCAGCAGACGCAGGCTCTTTGGCGGACCGGGTTCTAAGGCGGCGGGTTCTTAGATGGAGACTACTAAACATTTATAAGTCGTATCAATCCTTTTAGAAATGATAATGTGATTGCAAGTAGACTTTAACATGGCTCAAAAATGAAACTTCAGTAAAATAAGCCATCTATATAATGTTTCTCTCCATGAAGATTTAGATATTCGTATTTGATAGCTACCAAAACAAAATGACATAAAAATATATTTTCCATAAAGTACAAATATGATATTAATTTTCACTTTCAATGATAATTCATCTTTGTTCCCATTAACCTTGCCTTAGCTTTTTTGTGCTTGTCTTTAAAGGCAATAGTAACTAAACTTAGCACTTCATTATTTCACTGACAGCTTTCTAAGGTTTTTGGCTGTGTTACATACTAAGTAACTATTCAGGGCTTACATGTGATATTTTCAACCCTTACCTGGCAAAAAAATAAGCACAGTGCCACGGACATTGGCAAATCCTGTTCGGTCATCTCGCCTGAAATAGAAAGAAAGCGAGGGATCACCATGGTGTGCATTAACTACCACACTACAAAGCATAAACGTACAACATAATTGGAGCATTTAAGATGTTTCAGGAGTATCTACTCCTATATTTCACTTAATTTGATGAAAAATTATCCAGTATTAGATCTTGTAACAATTTTGAATGCATATCTCGTCAAAATGGCACATTTTGAGGGTGATTATTTTTCATTGTTATAGATAAACAGTTTTTACCATTTTCATCAAATGTGGCATGTTCAAATTAGAGAAAAAGAGTCAAAAAAAAAGAAAAAAGAAAAAAAAAATTATTACGATTAAACAATTTTAAAAAAATAATCATTATCATGATTAAAAAACAACAATAAAAAAACAAATAGAATCATTACCATTAGTGAAAATCCAGGACTTATCTGAAATGGCTATCTTTGAATTCTATCTTCCCTGCCAAACATCAGTGATACTTAAGGGGGGCGGGTCCTGAAGTGATTTTTTTTATTACTAAAGATAGTCTATTTTAACCTTATCCATCGCATTCGGTATGTTCAAATTTGAGGAAAACAGTGGAAAAAAAATCGACTTTTTCAAATAGTTGCCATGGCAACACCGCCATCTTGGATTTTGGCATCTCTAAAATGGCTAA
>JBCEWB010060365.1:0-13713 GCA_039654565.1 Peronia peronii
TTTTTTATTTCCTTTTTAAACAATTTTGAAAAGCCTCTCCTATACAATAAACAAATCATTTAATTAATATTTCCTTTCATGCACAGTAATACCCTATTTACATTTTATATGTTTTCATTATTGCCCCGACGAAGAGCCAAGCGGGCTCAAAAATTTGGCTAATGTTATAAATTCATTTTATTAGCTCAATTCTAAATTTTTCATATTGTTTTTCAATTTTTTTGATGTATTTGTTTAGTTGCGGGTGGACAGTCGTCTTAATTTTAAGACATTTTTCGTAAAATGAAATTATATATGTAAATGATGACTTGAGATGAACTGAGTGTGTGGTGATCAAAGGATCAGATCTCTTGCATAAAATATATATGAATACATCTTGCCAAACTCTTTAGTGGACAATATAGTCAACACTGAACGATCAAATATAGTCGACTACGCTCATGTTGAACTTACTTGAGTTGATTTTTTTTCTTTGGAACAAGCATGGCAGTAAGTTAAATTCTATGAAAATAAAGCAACTGGGTTGACTTCAACACAAGCACTGCAACACGTGTTGATTCAAATTTTCATCCCCAATTATTCAATGCTACAAAAAAATAACAACAATTTTTTTTTTTCTCTCCAACATAGTGATTCTAAGGTCCATAAGTATTACAAACAGTCAAACAGGCATACACTTGACACACTGATTCTGTCATTAAGTTCAAGCATCTTACTTGCAATATGACCAGTATGACTAAGCAAATATTGAGGAGAAAGAGAGAGAGAGAAAAGAGGAAGTGAGGTAGTAATTTGTGTGAGAGAGAAAGAAGATTTTGGGAGAGGAGGGGTATAATGAATTTTAGCTCGAGTTCTACTCAGTTCTGTCATTGGCAGAGACTTAGATTTCAATATGGAACAAAAAACAAGCTGGGTGAAATCTAATATTTCACAAATCTGACATCACAAATTGACCTGGTATCGAATTTTAATGAAGTTTGACACCAAATACCACCTCATAACTCTCATAAAATAAAATTTTAATTTGATCACAAAGACTGGTGATCATTTCACCAGTCAACATTTTTGAAAAATATATCACATGTTGAACTTTGACACCAAAGATAGATCTATAATTATGGTGAGGGGGAGTGGAGAAAAAAATGATTTTTAAGATAAATAGTGGTTGAAAGAGAGTGGGTGAAATCTCTAACAAATAAATGAACTAGTGATTACATCCTTCACAGCCCAGCAGTGCACAATTAATATAAAAATATTTTAAATAACACTGGAGATTGCCAAAAGTAGAAAGAAGAAACTGGCCAACAGTCTGTCCATGTGAATGATTTAAATTAAGGTCATAAAGATTTTTTAATAAAGATCTCAGCCCGTCCAGTGCAGGCATTCGTAACAAATTCCCTGTCAGCTTTTGAAATCTGAAGTATTAGTGTTAGAATCTTTCTGTCTCTGAAAGACCAGACAAATCTTTACAGGCTAGTATGAAAAATAACATGTACATAATTATATAATGTATATACCACCGGTATCTAAATAATAGACATACCATCTACCTTCACCTCTCTACTTCATCACAAATATCACACATGCTCACTGACTGGCACTACAGCACTAAGCTTGATGGGAATAGAAAAGTTCAAATGCTACACATCAGGTGAAATACAAGCAAGTCCGATTTCAAAGTGAGCCTCAGCGAGGACATCACTTTTAACTGACCATGGGGTAAATGCTATATCAGTAAGAATTTAATTACACATTGTTTTCATCAAAACAAAGTACACACATTTAATTTTCCATTGACACCAATAACTCAACATAAAAAAAATTGACCACAGGTTCACTTGACCCAGCTGCAGGACATTTATATCACAAGATATATATATATACAACTTTTCTTATCTATGCACACAGATTACAGCATCACCACTGAATTTAAAGAAAATGTCAATTGACCATTCCATTCCTAATTTTAAAAGATAATGCCAAATAGGCATGCAAAACATAACCTATTACTATTACACAATACAATATAGGATCAATATATTATGTTTCCTAAAAGACAAATATTCCTGTTCATGTGGGCCTCTACATTTTTCATTTACACTGTGCTCATGAAAGATTTCAGCTCTTATAAACAACATATCAACTCTTTCTATACCACACACCCATATATTAGTATTTCAGAAAAGCAGCACTGAATTGATCCATATACACAATGTTCTGCATTTTTAATGCCAAAAGCATGTGAAATAGAAAACCAGAAACACCCGGTGCCGAAATGTGTCTCACAGAAGTGTGCAGAATTGTAGATTTTCGCAGAAAAGAATAAAAAATAAACCCAAGATACTTAGATAGCCACATTTCAGCTGTCCCCAACAATTTCAAAAAAAACTAACAGAACTCACAGGGAAATAAGACATACAAAGTATTTACTATCAATTTGGGAAATTGAGTATAGTTTTGGGGTAGAGTGAAAATTTTTAATTTCTTCAACTTGTTTTCTTCAAATATTGATGAAACTTTGTTATTTTTATATTATCTTCCCTTTGCCCACCAATTTTCTTTCGTGTGTTACAAGTACTGCAACTCATTTTGCAAAAATGATATCTTGTGTCATTTTTAGAATCTGACACTTGTTAGTTTTAAAATGATGTACAACACTACACACTTTAGATAACACATTCACCTTGAAATTTACATTTGAAACACTCACGGGTATTTTTTTCTGCTCAGCTGCTAAATAATGTGGTCACAACCCCATATCATCTATGGTATAGAAAGAGTTAAACAGTTGTAGTCAAGTCAGCACTCTTTGAAAATCATGGACTGCATACATGTACCTTGCTTCTGAGTCAAATTTGCTCTTACAGATCACAGCTGGACAAATCATATTATATTTTTAAACTACCTAGCTGAAGAAAGGATTAAGATTTGAGACATTTAAAGATATTTACTTCAGAAGAGATTAACAACCCAGCTGTGTGGGCCACAGATTCTAGCAGTTGTTGCTTGAAAGATGTCATATTACATGTATTTAAGTCTTATTACGAAACAATAAATACTGGCATTATTTACTGGCAACACTGGCAATCACTGGCTTGCATACTTGTTGGCAAATGTATTTATAATTAACAAATTTCAATGCTGATATGAATCTTATGATAGATTTTCTGTTCAAAATATCATATTATTCATGAGAAGTGCCTTTATATCGAGTGCATTTCAGGACAGTTATGACATTTTTATGGTGCGTTATGAGGAGACTACACATAAGTGACTCAATGTATATTTCATGAATATCTGCAATTCACATACATTCGTATTCGTTGAGTTTCAAAATGATATGAACTTGTGATATTTTGTCAGTCAAAAATGTCAAATCATTTGTTAATAAATATATAATTGTGAAAGAGTTTAAAAAAAAAGATATGAATTTAATGATATATTACTGTCTTTTAAATTGTCATGGTATTCATCTGTGACATCCTTTACATGTACATTTTTTAAGTTTCAGCACAGATATGTATAAAAGTATTTGAACAGTACTTGATGAAACAATGGCTAGTGTACACTTATTCATCTGCAAGGGCACTGATCTGATTGCTAATCACTGGATCAGCATCATACAAGCTTTTCACTGCACAAAAGCTTGATAGATATGGTATAATGAACATTTTTCAATCAAAAAACCTACACTCCACAAAAAATCATAAGAAAAATTCATGAAGTAAGGAAAGAACCATACTCTGCCATAAGTCTGATCATTTTCTTCATTTTCTTTGACTTAACTAAAAAAAGATATGCTCTATAGAAAAAGTACCACGCATTTGACTGAATGTGTTATCAATAAATAACACTGGTCAACAAAGATTTTGCCATTGGGCAACCAATAAACTTACTTTATGTTTTCTGGTATGCTGATTTCAAATCTGAAAACGGTTTTCTGCTTTCATGTCACATTTTTTATTATTGGCCATTTTATATCTCAAAAACGATTTTTATGCAATACTGAATACTCATTTTGTCCAGCAATACCTCCAACTGTAAAATGAACATAAGAAATGATGCAATTGTTAAAATAGAGGTATGACATGATGTAAACATGATGTAATGAAGCACTGTAGGCCTGAGAATCATGTTCTCTGATGCAATCACGCTGATGCAGGGCGGTATATTGCAATACAATGAATCTACTATTTTATTGTTGCCACATTGTGGTTGAGAGATGTCAGCTCTCTAAGCTCTACTTCACTATAATGTTGTTTACTTTTTGATAAGACAATGTGCATTGGATTGAGAGGCTGTGTAAATCATCCTGACAATTTTTCTTGCATACGTGGAAAATTTACTCCACAAAGATCAGCGCAAAAAGCTGACAAGTAAAGTGAAACTCACATAAAGACATTAGTATTTTCTTTTTGCTGGAGTTTGAGCATGATTATGTCCCAAATGAGACTTTTTATAGATTCAAGCAAGGCACGTTTAAAAGCTGTACTGTTACACAATGGCAATGTTAAGCCTTCTGTGCCATTGGCGCATGCAGTTTACAGGAAACAGGAATCAATGGACCTTCTTCTTAGAGTGTGCCAGTATGCAAAACAGAACTGGAACACTTGTGGTGATCTCAGAACAATTGCTTTACTTCTTGGACTACAGATGAGATATACCAAAACATAATGTGTGTTCCTTGTGCCTTTGGAATAGTTGTCATGATGCCAGTCATTACATTAGAAAATATGGGCAGAAAGGAGTGATAATGTGATTGGCAAGTAAAATGTTCAGCATATGCCTCTAGTATATCCACAGAAAGTGTTCCTGTCCCCGCTTCACATAAAAGTGAGATTAATGAAGAACTTTTTCAAATTATGGACAGAAATGGAGATGGCTTTCAGTACCTCAGGGAGAAATTTGGAGGCGACAAAAGTTACGCAAAACTGAAAGAAAGTATTTTTGTGGATTGGGTCCTGAAATTCGTGAATTGTTGGCTTATGACTCATTTAAGGACAAACTAATCCACTTGAAGATGCATCCTAGGAAGCACTCTGTTTGCTTGTGGAGGATTTATGGGAAACTACAGAGTGAACAACTCTTCTGACCTGGTGGAAAACCTGCTGAAAACAAACTGTCAGTTGGGAGCTCGAATGTCTCTTAAAATGCACTTTCTGCACTTGCATCTTGACTTTTTTCTTTCCAGTCTTGGAGATGTCAGTGAATGAGCACGGTGAAAGGTTTCATCAAGATATAAAAGTGATGCAAAACAGATTTCAAGACAAGTTTAACCCCAATATGAGGGGGCATTGCTGTTGCTTTCTTCAATGCGAACGGACATTCCACACATGTGAAAGTGCAAGAACCTCAAGCACTTCTGATTTATTCAGTCGATGCTACTAATGTGTAAGTTCTAAAACTATTTTAATAAATAATCTGTGAACTCTTCTATCAATCTTTTAGCACTTTGAAATGTCTTAAATAGAGACTAAAACGTATCCGTGGTTCACTTTTATTCTCAGCGATATTCCTACATCTTATATAACTAAGTAAAAATGGCAACCATAAATATCATAACAACCTGACGTGTTAGCTAAAATCTGACTTCAGATCTGAAATCAGCAACCCAAAATTACCTTAAAACACATAATGTTTTCCAAATGACAAGCAAAAAGTTGAAATTTGTTGACCAGTGTAATATTCCTCACTTGCAAAAGATGTTGTAAAGTGTGAAGATGTTATTTTCATTATCACAAATGTCACTTTGGAAGAACAAACATACAAAGTGAAAAGTAAAATGACATTGCCTATGTTTAGCTGCTGATAAGAAAATCTTGAGCTGCTTCACTTGCACAGAAATCCATGACAACCTCTTCTTTGGTCTCAGGATTTGGGGCAGCAAGACATTTTCCACTTGCTGGGTTAAAAAGAACCTTCCTGTCATCCTATCAATGTCAGATTTAAATCATTTTCAAATACTCATAACATCAAATCTCTAATATGATATTCATGAACAAGATTACTATACATGCCTAAATAAGAAAAATTCATATAAAGCCGCAAACTGATCATAAATCAAGGCAGAAAAAAAAATAATTTATATCTAACAGCCGTAAAATAATTGTTATGTATCTTGGTGTATAAAAAAAAATTTGAAAAATCATTACCATAAATCAGGACTAACAGTCATTGACATTTATATGAGAATAATCATTATAAATAATCCATGGCAACTGTTGCTAAAACACAGTGCTATTCTTTAAAATTGATATAGAGTATTAATCCTCAAACTAACTGAAATTACACTACTTAAAGCCATGATAAAAAATGCATTCAGCTTAGTCTTAGCAGCGGTCAAGGCTATTTCATACATGCATATGGTCAGCTTCCTCTCTCAGTTTCACTATCTCACAAGAATTTTCCACAATGTGGAACTAATAGCAATATTGATTCAAGTAATATTTACAATGAAGCAATAACGAACTCACCTCCAGAGTCATTTGTAGCCAAGCTTGAGGCCCACCTCCAGAGTGACACTTCATGAAATACACCCGTGAACTACCCCCTTTCTCATCTGCCGTCTCCAAACAAAATTTTTCTTTCTTGAGCTTCAGCAAATATCTCTCTGTCAGCATGAACTTCTGCAAAATGATATCAGATATGAAGACTGAAGTGTTGTACTATTTCTATAAACTCAGTGATTTTCAGATTGAATTCAAACAAATGTACAATGTAATTTATACCTTGATAAAATTTCTGTATCTGAAACATAGATATCTACAATCCTCTTGCACTTGGAACATTGATTTTTTTAAAGGAATAATCAGTTCAACCTGGGTTTTTTTTTTTTTAAATGTTTGTCATGATTTTGATTTACATATTTAAGTTATTGTTACAAACACAATCTATGAGAAACTGCCTAATGCCTTTTTGTTATCAAATAGTTAGGGTTTTTTTTTAACCTCTTAACAGCTTCATGTAAAATTACAATAGGCAGAGGACAGCTGACAAAATCCAAAGTCTGATAGTGAAAGACTAGCAGAAATTGCAGGTCATGACTTAGCGTCTGACTAGTGCTTAAATTTGCATGAGTGAGCTGTTCATTTCAGTATTAGTCCTGCAATATCTAAAGCTAATCTCATAACATTTTGATCATATTTCTAAGGACACAGAGTTGTGGAACAACAAATCACATTGATTAATCTAGAGAACCGCTATTTTGAAAACTATGACACAATGAAATCACACATTGATAAATTTTTGAGCACATGGAGTAATTGGTATCAAATTAAAGCTTATTCATTTTTCTTTCTGTTGCTGAAAAAAATCTTTGTTCTGCCTCGATAGAAGTCCAAATATTGGCCAATAAAGATGATTGGGGAGACCTGCTGTTGCTGCTGAACTGTAGTGAAAAAATGGCTGATCAATTTTGCTAATCCCCAATAATTCTTATTTACGCTATGTCATTAAATTAAATTACAAATTTTGGGCATTTCCCTAATATATTTTAGCAAATTTAACTCTGAAAAACATTCCTAAATGGACAAAGACGGATTTTGTGAAACAAAAATTTGCCTTAAAAATTTACTTCAAAAAATTGCGATTTCTTTATTCACCTTGGTTTGACAAGCACCTTATTTCATTATGTCAAATCTTGTGTATTAAATACTTTCTGTTCTTTCGCTAGAAACTATAAATAGAGGAAAGGCTTTGTCAGACAATATGCAATAAAACCCATTAACATTTCCACACAAGGCCAATATCACAGCTCAGCTCACTAAGTTTAGGGAGGAAGACTCAAATCAAATTCTTGATCCAACTGTACACAATTCTGTCTATTAACATTAACTTTGACAGCTACTGTCACATCCACTTGCCAATATGGCCTGCTACAAAGCTGAGGCTGATGATACCTGTGACTTGTTGTTGACACATTTGGTTAGAATTAAGGCACTCTTCTTGGCTGGTGGATCAATTTTTGGACCTACACACAGACCAGATGATGCATGACGCAGCTGAAAAAAATAAGACAGAGCACAAATCATTACTTGACTGAAACTTTATACAATATAAACCTGTATGAGATGCAAGATCAAATACCTGGACCTGTGACATTGTCAAAATTTTGACAAGTGCCAGAAAATTACAGCTAGGTATGTGAGATGAACAAAAAGCAGAAGATAAACATTATCCCTGTTACACTCACCATCTATTCAGTAAAGTTATTTGTGAACATTTTGTGGAAAAAAACAAAAACAGACTTAATGGTGGCTGGATTCCAAGTATAAGATATCACACAATACTAAATTAAAGGCGGGTAGAGGTAAAGAGGGAAGGGGGGGGGGGGGGGGCTAAAAAAAACAAAATCAATTTTGAGCTGTTGTTTAATTGAATATAAAAATACATGTAGTACTAAAGATGTCTATTCTAATGTGTTTGACCCATCGATGATCGGTTTACATGTCAAGCAGGATTTGGCTCTCTCTTATTGCTCTATGCACAGTAGATCATCAATATTACACCAAATACAGGCAAAGGATGCAGAAAACACTTGATTATGACCTCCTCTAGGGAGGACAATGCCAGGGCTGGACATTGGGTGACCACTCTGAGACAAAATAGACTTACAATTACACATAATATCAGTGTAAGCTTGCATCAGATGCTCTATAATGAACTTTCTATAAAGAATGAATTTTTCTTTTATTTCTGCTGCTTCAGAGCACAGCTGTGGACTATTTGCCAAAGTAAATGTCAAGACACTCTTGGTTTTGACAGATGAAGATATAGCAGTTTACATATAGACCCTCTATAACCCAGAAGTGACACTATGGGAGCCCTTTTGGTGTTGGGATGTTGGGGAGCAAAATCCAAGAAATGATATGAACAGAAAGCCAGAAAAAGAAGAAAAAAAACAACAGCACAGATGTCATGGAGAGAGAAAAGGTTTGTTTTGAGACTAAAAGCCGAACAAAAAAACCTCTCCATGTCATTTTTTTTCTCCTAAAAGACTTTAATGTGTTTAGCCTGATTTTGTGTCACTATTTTGCTACCTACTCCTTTATTTAAGATCAATTATAACTAAATTTGGCATACATAGTTTTTACCTACACATGCATATCCACTCTGTTTGTAAGTTCTGGAGAAAAATAGGTTTTGTGATGAAAATAGGCTGAAATGTGAAATTTCATTACATGGTGCTTTAAAAATTTTCTAAAGAATCTCTTTTGCATATGAAGAGCTACAAATATATTACTTTTTTAAGACAATATCCCAAACAATACGTAGACCAAGTTTCATCAAGCTCTAGGAATATTTGGCAGTGGAGACAGATTTCAAAGATAGCCATTTAAGAGCAGCCAAAATCCAAGATTGTGGCTTTACCATGGCAACCATTTGAACGAATTATTATTTTTTCACCAATTTCCTCTAATTTGAATGTGCCAGGTTTGATGAAAGGTTAAAATAAAATTGTCTGCAACAGAAAAAAAAGTGAAGGACGAACGACCCTCCCCCTACTCTCCACTCTCCTTAAGTGGTTACCTATCTCATAAACCACTCAAGAGTCAGAGTAGTGCACTATTGTAACATCTGGAAGATGAGCTCATAGGAACAGCTCCCAATCCTGTTATAATACCAAAATCATCTTTTCAAATCTAACAAGTCTAGGCCCAATACACAGAAGTAAAGATTACTTTCATTTGCGTTTTGACACATTTTGATTCAAACTGCGACAGAAATAAGGCAGAACATGAACTTGAGATCGCTGATATTAATCACTAATCACACTGTCACATGTTAGATCTGGCGTCAGAATGAATCTGTAAAATTCTGAGACAATAATCGATTCTATGCATGTATGATGAGTGGTCAAAAAGTTTGAACATGAAGGAATGAAGACAGATGCTTTATTTTTTCACCTGAGGTATTTATTTCAGTACACAGTCTCCATTCAAAAGGAACAATTTCACCCATTTGTGGATGAACTTCAGAATAAATGTCTCTATTTTTAAATTTTTTTTTTAACTTCACTTTTCATTTCATTTTCTGTGTCAAAAATAACATCCTTTGAGGCACTTTTTCAGAGAATGGAATGAAGATGGTACCAAATGTGGAGAATATGCTGAGTGGGCACAGATGTAACTGTGCATTTCTACACCAGCTGTTGCTACTGCTGCTCTGTGAGTGAGTGCATTATTTTGTTGGAGAATGCCTTCTGTATATTTCCCTTGCCTTTTTTCTGTGTGATACGTTTTCACTTGTTCAAGAAAGTTGAAGTAATGAGTGAGTATGATGCCTTCTTTGTCCCAAAACACAAAGCATGATTTTGACAGCCAGGGAAGGTGTAGAATGGTTCTTTCACAGTTTAGACTGCCATTTCATTTCAGGTCAAATAGAAACATCCATGTTTCATCTATGGCTACCAGCCTATTGAAGAAATCATTCTGTTGATGACACATTTGGAGGATCATTTGACGGCATCTTTTTCTTTCCTTCTTCATTTCAGGAGTGGTAACCTTTTCACTGCAGCTTTTGTCACGTTTGCTCAGGTCCTGATGAATGTTTTCCACAGACCCAATAGAAAGACCTGTCATTCTCACAATATCTTAGACATTCACTCTCCTATCTTCCAGCTCTATCTCTCTCACTTTCAAGACAATTTTTTCTATTACAGCAGACATTGGCCACCCAAATCTTGGTTCACCTCAATGTTTCAGTGGCCATTCTTAAATACTTCTTGTCCAGAAGGTTATTCCTTGATCAGATGAACTTTTTCTTTGTGAATGTCAAATAATTTAGCAAAAATTTGCTAAGGAGTATTCCCATCAAGATTGAGGAATGCTTGCTTCTTCATCTTCAACCGATGTGGTCTGCTGAAAATTGTTGCTTTTTCAAGTGGAAGTTCACTCTGTGTAGGAGTGGTGCACATACAATTTTCTAACAGAAAAACTCCTTGCTGAAAATTCTCATTTTTTTGCACATCATCCTAACAGCAGTAAGAGAATTAAGGGTATGAATTTTGAGGCTGTAGCATTGTTCCTTCATACTCAGACAAGAAAAACTTTTTGGCATGCCTTTTTAGCAGAGATCATGCTTCCAATAAAATTTCATAATCAAACTTCAATGCGGGGCTTGAGATAATTTTTGAAAGTTGATAAATTTGCAGCACTGTTTGAGTTTTAAGTTGTAGCTGATGGCAGGTCAGAATTTTTATCAGTAGCTTTCTTTTACTTATCTAAAACTATTACATTTTGATTTATGTTCTGCACAATTCCCAACTGATTAAATGAAGCTTTACTCCACACAATTCCAATATGTAAAAATAGAGAGAAATGCAGAGCCAAAGTTGCATCACTCATAGTGGTAAGTAATTCATTTATATATGCAAAATTACACTAAAGGTAAAGCAGACCACTCACCTGTCCACTGACTGTTTCAATGTCCTTGAACCTCTTTGGAACATTGAAGCCTCCTGATACTTTGGGTTTCTCCCCAGGCACAATCTGTGCATAAGATGCAAACAAAGGTGGAGATTTCAGGCCCATAACAAATACCCAACACTTAAAAAAAATAAATGTTTCCCAAGGGCAAAGCAAAAAAGCCAACAAACTAACAAAACTGAAGGAACAACTTCAATCAAACAATCAAATCAATTTCAAAACTAATCAAACATAAAATATTTTGACTATAAAATTTCAATTCAAAAGACCCCCCCCCCCCCCCACACACACACACACCTAAATGAACATGAGTTTCAGGAAGCAGATTTTTGTGTTGATTTTCTACTGAATCAACACTCTCCAATTTACTCTCATGCAACATTTGTAATAAATGTAATGCTCATTCTCACCTGCTCAGGATAGACTTCTTCCAAAAACCATTTGAAGGATTTACAGTTCAGATGTTTGCGCAAAGCAATTCTGTCACTAACATCCCCAATATTCATCCTAGCTGCTTTTGGCTTCAGATTCCAGAAATGTTCCTGTACAAGAAGTTTCATCATGGAATAAAATAACAGATTTCTTTCTTCCCTTTATATGCAAATATGTTGTAGTATTATCTGTTTGCTTTTCATCATCGCATACCTACATGCAACTGTTTTACAGTTTGTACAGAGTGCAAGATGAATTTTGTCATATCTATATTCCAGAAATCAGGGACAAATCAGGAGTAAATCCAATCATTATAATTTACGAATATCTTTAAAACATATTGGGCAATCTCAATGAATACAGTCCATGTAAAAAATAAAATGAGATGAAGATAGTCACAAAAAAGATTCATTCCTTAGAAGCACCCAAAAATGATGATTTCTTAAAGTTTTCTATCATCAACTGTAAATGCCCCTAAAGCTATACTTTGACTATTACATTATTCAGTATTATCTGTCCTAAATTCAAAAGTTTTGACTACATACTAACAAATTGAACCAAAAAAACAAAAACAAAAAAAAAAGAACAGCATAAACAATGTATCATTATCAAGTATATCAATTTTGCTCATAAAAAACTGAACATATTTTCAGTCTCTTTTAAATTTATACTGAAACAAAGCTATGCAGCTGACATTGTTAGATACATGCAACTGACAGCTCTTAGATGTAAATTATTTTTCAAACAGAGATCTGCAATGATTTTATTTATCTGTTGTTTAAATTATAATAAAAATATAAAAAAGAATTTTAAAAACTGAATGAACTGGCAGAGAGTATTGGGTTTCTATTTAACAGTGCATCATTGTGTTTACAGTTACATTGTACCAAGAGGAGGAAAAGCAAAGACTATGAAATTAAACACCACATCAGTAAGTATCTCTGTTTTCACTTGTACCTCATATTCATCCAACCAGACCTCTGCCACTCGTGCTGCATTCTTGGTGGCTGAATCTTCTCCAATGGGTGAACTGTAGGGTCGAAACATGCGAAACACATGTCCAATACGTGAACAGGGAACGATTTCTATCCTGCCACCACACATCCATATCTGGCAGAGAAAAGGTAAATTTTGATCACATGGTTTCTTCAGTTACCATAAACATCAGGTAAACAATGAGTGCGTTAACTGGACCTGGTTACCACCATCAATCTTAAGCAAAAAGTGACATATGAAACTCTATAGTATCAGGATTTTCAATGTGATAATTATTACTGTTCAAGTGAGTGTTGTTATTTGATGTTGTTAGGGATGTGGATGATATGGTGATGGCATTGCAGCCAAATTTACCCTGAATGAAATTTCCATGTTCTCTCCACCCCAAATGTCCATGCCACCATCATACTGCCCCAGCTCATAAAAGTAATCCCTCTCCATGGCAAACAGGCCACCTGGCATGGTTGGGGATCTGTCAAATGAAAAAAATGACCAAAGGCAATTAGTTTCAGTACCATTAGCCTGTCAGATTTTAACCAGCTGGGAATGTGTGGAGTCTATGTAACAATTTTCTAGGACTGAAAACGATGCAATTTGATAGAAAATGCTCACACTATATTTTCAGGCAGTTTAAACTAGAAACAACATTAGCAGGAAGAATATTGAGATGGATGAAAATATAGAAGAAATTGTAATGCTAAAAATAAAATGTGCAGATATGACAGAAACATCAATAACTTGAAACAGACTGTCCATACGCAGAATTCTGAAACCAAATCAAACTGGCATCTTGTGAAAGCCTCTATATAACAAGAGTTCTCTATAACATGGGGGGGGGGGGGGGGGGGAAGAAAAGAAA
>JBCEWB010060376.1:0-13713 GCA_039654565.1 Peronia peronii
TGAAATTTGGCACACAACATTGTTGCATATGAATCTGTGTTTCTATGTACATAAACCCGAAAAAAGCTTATTATCTTGAACGTTATTCTGAAAATGCGATAATAATTGAATAATAAACTCGCGAGAGTGTTTGATCCGAATTGTACGTTTGATAGAATGACGCGTTCAAAACATCAAACATGTTTTCTTTGAGTAACATTCAGTTTAATCATCCAAAATACCAACATCGAGGTGCACACGCTTGCCATACACCTTAAGTCGCAGGGCAGTATCGGTTTGACCTATGTTTAAATAATCTCCTACGAAGGCTGTGGGTTCTCTTCTCCTACCTCTATATGCACAGAATTTGACCAGCGCCTGATTTCATCTCTGAGGTATTACTATGAACAGAAAAAAAAAGTTCGCAGAGCAAGAGGTGACACTCACAGAAGAACAATGCAGATTAGAATTCTATACCGAATGAACGCAGTCTGTTAATTACAAAGCTAACAGAAAAGAGATCTTTAGTAAACAAAGACGTCGTGTTTTACATTATTATATACGGTACATGTACACCGAATGCATGACAAATATCACAGCAACAAATGTGCAAAGTAATGTACATCTATACAAAGATGAACAGCCTGGACATAGTTCATGTGGCTGAGAAAATGGACCAATTCAGTCCAGTACTGTGAAGTGGACACTTGAACGGTATACCAACAATCCCATGGTATTCGCCATGACTACTTACAGCACCTACGGATGTAATGCCAAGTCACAAAAATAGTTGAAACTGATGCCAGGAGAGGTCATCAGGAGAGAAAGAGGATAGGGGGAGAGAAAGGAAAGGAGGGGGGGAGAAGGAAATGTATGCAAAAGAAGACGATCAGAACAAAGAAAATGAGGAGATAAAGAAAGAAGACAGATTGAAGAAAACAACAACAAAAATGAGAGGAGGAGTGAGAGAAAAGAGAGAGAGCCTAGAAAGCGAGAGAGAAATAAAGGAGAGAGAAATAGAGAAAGAGAAAGCGTGAGAGAGAGAAGCAAAAATCAAGAGAGAAACAATTACGTGGAGATCTGTGATGAGCATGACAAAAACACAATAAATCATAAATCGTCATCCTCGTCAAGGAAATTTATTGCCTACCAATGCACCCTAAATCAACAATTCCAATCCCGTAAAAAGTCAAACCCAATGAAACTTTTCATTCACTGTCATCTCAAACACAATGACGCAAAGTGTACAGCGCTAAACACACCACAACAAATAAACAAACATCTAAATAAACCGGACACGAAAGAAAAGCAACAACAATAAAAACACACAAAAATCTCTCTCTCTCTCTGTCTTTCCAAACACAGTCCTTATGATCCAACCAGTACAAGTCATTTTTGGGTTAATGTACAGGTTAAAAAAAAAAAGACATCATTTATGTACAAAAGTGTGGTCAGCTCAAAGTAAGAAGACAATCAGAACATCTAATGGTATCTACAAGTATCTACGTTGAACTTCTTCTCTGGTTTCATGTACGAGAGTACAGAAGAAAAAAAAACAAACAACATGTACAAACAATATACAATAGAAAAGATGAGAGCGTGTCTGTGTTGTTTTTTTTTTATTTTTTGGTTTTGTTTTGTTGTTGTTTTTTTCCGCATGCAGGCTTGAAATCACACACCAGCGAACTGTCAGTTTAAAGCATTGCACTGGATTAAAGTAAAAAGAAATATATTTAAACTGACCATCTAAAACACTATTGCCGTTTTAAACGAAATGTTTCATATTTCATGTTTTGGTGCCGTGTCGGACGAACCATCTGTAGGAGAATTTTTTCCTAAATCATACAAGAGTTAGACCCCCCCCCCCTTTCACTTTTAGATCTACTGCAGGAGCTTGTTGACTTCCGCGTCCGCCATTTTGAACAGACAATTGCTATGACAACAATGCCTAAAGAGGAAAATTGCTTGAATCCAAACTTCCAAGACCAGACGTACAGTAAAAATGAATACCAGGAGATCGTTACAATATCAGTGAGTTACACTGGAATGATAGCAGCAAGTTATTTCCACCCGTTTCGTTTGCTGACTTTGTGGCAGACAAACTTGGTGTGCCAGACCAGCTTCTAGATCTAAATCTACACAGCACAGCAAGTCACACTGAAGGTAACTTGGTTGAAAACTCAAAATGGCGACCAAATACTTGTGGGATTTGTCATATGAAACGCAACACGATGAAATCATGCGCTCGTCAAACTGAGGTGACCGGAGAAATCAGGTGTTTTTCAATAGTAAACGAATTTTTAAAGCAATTTTTTTTATTCGTAGAACCCTTCAATATCAATCTAAAATTACATTTCAGAGTTAATTTTGCTGAAACAGATTGAGCAAAGACCCAAAAAAATTGTAATTTAGCGGCATGGGCTAATAAAGATTAATAAGGATTGACAAAAGTGATCGGCCATTTTCTCACTAAATTCAGCAGCAGCAACAGGTCACCCCATTGTCTTTAACTGCCAATAGCTCGACTTCTACTTAAGATAGAATAACAATTTTCTCACACACAGAAAGGGAAATGAATAAGCTTAACATTGGTATCAGTAACTTCATATGCTCAAAATTTGACGAGAGCCTGATTTCATCGTGTCGCATCTCATATCATACGCAGCTGATTATAGCAAAATCATTGGTGTGAACTGAAAAAAAAATGTTTACATTTATCCCAATAAACTCTATTCTCTTTCATTTCCACGTTCCCCGAAAATGTCCATAGTAGTAAAATAACAAGTCAAACAAGTATATCGTGGTTTCTGTGGGCATTACATAAGAAATCATTCCCACCTATCTATTAACACATATCAATAACCGTTTGCCACCACAATCTGATAGCCAAGAGGTATAATCTCGTCAAATGTAGAATCTGGCAATATGTTTGATTTTTTTCCCAGAAGGCCAGTTTGTAACAATCTCTGAACTAAGCTGTTGCAAACCTTGATACTTATACGTTAACACTGCAATATCATCTTGCAATCGCCAGCCGAGCTAAAACATGTCTTAACCTGCATTTCACAATCTGACAAACATAATTTCAAAATCACAGCCATCAATATGTCAATATGGTTATCGTTAATACATATTTCACCCTGATCTTCCAATGGAAGGAACAAAAACTGCCAGGCCATGGCACGCAGTTCAACCCGTGACACACAACACTGCATATCTAGTCAGTGCTAGAACAATCAGCTAAAAGTGAGAGAAATCATAGCAATAAAAGTGAGTTCTTAAACTGGATTGTCACAAGGCTCTAAACACAGGACAATCATTAATGTTCAACAATTATCGCAAGTTCCATGTATGTGCAGAACAAACAAATGAACAAACAAACAAACAAACAAACAGACAAACAAAAACAACATCTGTGAATTATTAGTGTTGTTCAAATTTCACAAACCGCGTGATATAAAACCAATGATAATATTAATTATCGTCGATAAATTAATAGTATGAGACAAATTTTAATGGTGAAATCACAAAATCTGACCCGCATCACAAAAGACATTGGCAAAGTTTTGCATGTGGGAAACTTGCATTTGTCTTCAACAGGAATAACGATGGAAACACTGTAGTGTCAGTACGAAGTCAATGATCAAGGGTTATTGATGCTAGAGGAAACGAGTTGAGGTTTATTCACAACAAACTCGAACTGATACCTTCTTAGATAGGAGAATTGTGCCTTACAGAGACATTGCTGACTGCGTAAATCTTAGAACATTTCTTGATTATAAAACAATTGTTTTTGGTTATGTGACCCCCCAAAGAAAGTTACATGGGGCTTTAGCTTGCCCACTTAAAAATGGAGATGGTGTTTAGTACAGAAAAATGGGATTATAAAGATCCAGGGCAGAGCAAAAAATCCACATGAAAAAGACGAAAGAATAGACATTTGGTACTCTAAACTTTTCACTAAGGGAAAGTCAATGACTTGTGCGTTGGTGACACTGGAAACATCTAGAGAAAGGTTGCAGAAAGAAAAACGTCAATCACTTCAAACAAGTTGGTGTGGAAAACTGTGTGTGAAAACTTTTCCAAGAAGAGTCTGGCTGTGCCAACAACCAGGGAAAGAGGGAGGCGAGAAAAGATGAGGTATTGCGTGCCGGCATCTGTCTGGCTGGCCTTCACCACGCTGCCTGTGAGCATGGCGCCCGCCCTCGTCCAAGACTCAAGTACGGATATCTAGAGATCCGTCCTCAGAGAACACGAGACTTCCAGTGGGGGGACAGGAAGTCGTGGCTGCCGCTGTCTAACCAATGGCTGCTGAGAAGGCAAAGACAGAGATAGCGTCTCAAGTGATCATCATACCAGAGACTGTTTCTGCAACATGGCTAACTTCCTTTCCAGCCGGGCCTTTTCCTGTAGCGCTGTCTCCAATCGCTTGTTCAGCTCAATCTCCGAAGATTTCCACAAAACCAACAGTTCTTCCTTGCTGACGGCGTCCAGACAGAAATGGCCGATGGAGGCTTCGGCTTGGGCCGAGTCGGCAGCAGAACATAAGTGGTCTTGGTAAGAGCGAGTCTTGTGCAGGAGAGAACGAGCCAGGCTGATGTTGCTGGTTTTGGGCAGCAAGATTTTATTGCTGTAGGCTGAGGCGGAGGCGCCGGCACCTGCCATGTTGTGGCTGTCGTCGGCTAAGGACTTGAGCAAGTTGGAGTGCTCGCCCAGAACGGTAGGAGTTTGTTCCTCACACACAACATCCTCGTCCTCCACGTCACTGTCAGAATCTTGCTCCTCGCCCCGCCTCTCGGCTGCCTGCCGTGCTCGCTTGCACCTCGCCACACTGCCGTTCGGTAAAGTGTCCGAGAATCTGACTCGTCCAGCCGTGGAGTTGGCGACGGAGAGAGGTATCTGTTGTTTGAATCTCCGCTTGGGAGAGAGTTCGTTGATGACAGACGCCGATGGCAGCGATGATCCCGACGATAACCGGTGCCTGGTGTTATTGGGAGGGGAGTCCAACGCCAGTACGGGGGAGCTGGTGTGATCCATTGAAAGACTTCTCAGCCGACTACGGGAGTCTCGCTCGAGTTCATCCGAGAACACGGCCTCGGGATCGAGGACCAGCTCAGGAGAGGACGCCATTGTCTGGCGATGATTACGATGATGGCGTCGACGACGATTCTCTCGCGGAGGTTTCTGAATGCGTCGCGTTGCCGCCCGCGGGGATGACATCAGAGTGGGCAGGGGAAGCACCGGACTGGAAGTTTTGTACAAAGTAGGAAGACTTTTTTCAGAGGCTGCCCGGCTCCCTCCCAAGAGACTGTCATCCGAATCAGGGGAGGAAGAATCCTCGCCGCTGTGATGTTCTTGGCTGTTGGCCACTGGAGCTCCGGCAAAGTCGCTCTTGTCTTTGTCCGGCGGACCGGCCTCGTCATTAGCGTCCAGCTTGAGGGTGGAAGAGCCCAGTTCTACGTTGACGGTCAGTTGTTTCAAAGGGATCTCTATGATAGTGGGCGTAGAGGGCGTGTCATCGTCCATCAGCCCCGAGTCTTTCATCTCTTGTAACCTGGGTGACCAGTGGAACAACATGGATAACTAAGTGTGCTAATACTTCTCTCTAAAAGACAAAAGGAAAAATAATCATTTAACAAAAGTCTAATACAGACAGCACAAACAAGCAAAGGCAACAACAACAAAACAACAACATAAACAAAAACAAAACACAGCAAACATACATAAACAGAAAAGAAACGAACGTAATCGACATAAATCATTATTATTTTGTAAATCATAAACATAAGTCATATACATACAGCGGTTTCAATATTTCGTTGAAGATTATCATTGTAAGGGGGCTTCCCAATACAAGTTCCATATGGATAAAGGGCTACAGAAAACCCGTCTCGACAAACTTTTTTCCAACTTCCTTAGCAGCATCCGTCCTTTTCCCTCTCAGCGGACCCATACATCCATCCATTCATCTATCCAACCATCCATCCATTCATAGATCCATCCATTCACCCCTCCCTCCATCCATCCGTCCATCCATCCATCCTTTCTTCCATCCATTCATCCATCCGTCCTTTCATCCATCCTTCTTCTATCCACCCATCCATTCATCCATCCATCTATCCACCAATCCATCCATCCAGAACATTCCCTGACCACATCTTCAATTCCCCTTATATCCTCTTACCATTTAGCTTTCTCTACAATGTCGTAGAAGTTTCTGTTGATTCTTTTGGTCTTGGCTATGTCAGCTAGCCGGTTTCGCTGTGGATAAAATAATGAGTTTTAATTTGTTATAGAGTTTGTTTGTTTGTTTGCGTTGGGGTTTAACGACACATCAGCACGATGACGGCTATAATGTGCCAAACACGGTAAGACAAGTTACATGTCAAGAAGAAGAGAGGAAAAAAAGTGGGACAGAAGAGCAAGGAGAGAGAGAGAGAGAGAGAGAGAGAAAGAGAAGAGATGTCACCCCTGGAACGTCGATGATGGCATTCTGTAGGAGACGTCCTACCGATGGCGGGCTTTTACCGCCTGCAGATGGGAGCAAAGAACTTGCACTTATAAACCTCGGGCCCCTGCGGGGGATTATTATAGAATGCTAAAAAGGAAGGATGTACAATAATTCATATCTGAAGTGATAAGAAAAGAAAAAAGAAGCCCAACCTTTTGAAAGGCAGAAACAGTCCAAAAGTACAGGGTGTCCAGAAAGCCTCTTTACAATTAAAAAAAAAATTAATACAAAGGCAGTTCATAAGATATCTTAACCATATTTATTCTTATGTAATTAGTGGTTGTCAAAGTTTTTCTTACCTCATATTTTACTTGAAAGGCTTGAAAAAAACAAAACAAAACCAAAACCATATAATCTCATCTCCACTAGAGTGTAATCATACCCGTATAGTGCTTTTCTGGAAAAGACGAGCAAACTCCCTCTTCTTGAAGATGCCCAGCATCTCCTTGGCCGAGTGATGCGGGGAGACAAGTTCTGCACTGGTGATGATTCGCTGCAGCCTCTGTGGAAACATGACAAAGGATTCAATGATATGAGCAAATGGTTACATTTTATCTAAAGAAAGCAATAGAATGAACATCCATCCATCATTCTATCCTTCCATCTATCCATTCATCCATCCATCATTCTGTCCATTCATCCATCCATCCAGATGATCCATCTATCCACCATTCCATCCGTCCATCCATCCATCCATCCATCCAATCATCCATCCATCCATCCATCCATCATTCTATCCACCCACCTATCTATCTATCCATCCATCTATCCATCATCAAGGCGACAAAGAAACAAGTAAGATATAGAAAGAACACTGTGGAACATGAAATTCATAATTTACAATCATATGACCAGATATATAGGACGCCATTGCCATCCATCATTCATCATCATCATCATTTTAGTATACAAGTGGTCTCCTCAGTTCGACACTAAAAGAGAGCAAGGCTCTAGGACGTAAGAAAAAGACAAAAAATGGGAGCTGAGCCGGACTAAAAAGAAAAAAAAAGGGCTGTGGTGTCATCATCCTTTAGTAGGTCTTTATACTGAAGTCCATTCCTGTATTAAGACCATCAAGTTTTGGGGCAGGGCGCGGATCCCTGATAAATCGGTCACCACAACCTTAGTCCTCTCTGTCATTGTTAAACGGAACCACCATTCGGCAATCCGTCACAGCCAAAGGGGGGATAAGCCGAAATGCACTGACAATACGATGGACTGCTTATTTCCCCTGAGCTCTTCTGGACCGCTTTGTCGCACAAAGATGTCTTCGCAGGTTATTGATCGGATTAATGGTGGCCAGGAAATTATTTTCCCCCCAAGCTCAGCCGCTTACTTTTGAGTGATAATCACTGAGCTGCTGTGAGTAAATAATCACTGAGCCACTGTGAGTAAATAATCACTGAGCAACTGTGAGTAAATAATCACTGAGCAACTGTAAGTAAATAATCACTGATCCACTGTGAGTATATAATGTTTGAAGTACTTGAGTAAATAATCATTGACGCTGTGAGTAAATAAGCACTGAGCTGCTATGAGTAAATAATCACTGACCTGCTGAATAAATAATCACTGAGCAACTGTGAGTAAATAATCACTGAGCAACTGTGAGTAAATAATCACTGAGCAACTGTGAGTAAATAATCACTGAGCAGCTGTGAGTAAATAATCACTGAGCAACTGTGAGTAAATAATCACTGAGCAACTGTAAGTAAATAATCACTGAGCAACTGTGAGTAAATAATCACTGAGCCACTGTGAGTAAATAATCATTGAGTCTCTATGAGTATATAACTTTTAAGCCAATGTAAGTAAACAGCTATGTAGCCACTGCGCGTTAATAGCCATTGATTATACACTCTGACAGTTGTAATTCACACCCTTATATACACAGGTTAATTGCTTGATACAATACGTGGTACTGAATATTGCCATCTTTGACTCAATCAATTCATCCAAAAACAGGCGTCCATGCCAACGTGGTTAACAATCCGAGATTGATGATTGATGTTTTTTTTTTTTTTAATGATGCTTTGTTTTTGAGTTTCTCTTGTTAGTTCTGAATGCTGCAGTCATAACACGGCTGTACTGCAGCAACCGTAATAGCCGTGACTGTTCAAGTATTGATCCATAACGAAATAAAGTAAATAGAAAACAGCCTATTCAGACTACTAAAACCATGATAGACTTATGCTTATCGGAACCATGTCTATTTCATCACATCCTGTGTCTGTTCTGTTGCCCATTGTATGGGTTTATTTGTCTCTTCACGCCTGTGGTATGTAGATGTGTATAACTTGAGTAGAGTAATGTGCTTAGCATTTCCATAAGAATAGATGATCTATACACGGTGAAAAATTTTAATGAAGATAATCTAGACTGAGAGCTACACAGTGGAGGCACACCAATGCTACTGATAGTCTCCAGGACAGAGAAGATGCTCTTAACATACATGTAAGACAAAGGATCAATGAAGAACTTAAAAACGCAGGGTTAAGTTCTGAGTAACAATAAACTGACAAAATTTAAGTGGCAGGGAAAAAATCTTAGTTTGCGGTTCTCATGCAATGAAGGTACAAGGCATTACAAAGAGGATAAATTGAACAACCCTACTCCTTAACCCTTTGCTTGTCTGCCAAGTTTGATATTACGTTAGCAACATTAACTCTCCAGATCTCAGTATAACAAATATGGCTATTATGATGGACAGTATATTGAACGTGTTTCACAATAATCTTTGGATCAATTTCCCCTATCATAATTTCAGACGTAACTGCTATTTAAATTAATGGTATGCTATTGACGATGTTGACAGATAGATCTGATAGGTCCAAATTTAACAATATGTCCAATGGAGATGCAAGAAAATGTAACAAATATATGACTTGTCATAACCTCGTCGTCAAAATAATAAAGGCCGCCACCAAAGTCTATTTTGAATTTTCGGCCAACAATTTTTAGGTTGTTCCTGGAGACATGTAGCAGGTGGATCAAGGCGTGTGCACTCTACACTTTGCAACCCCTGTCGCAGGCAGTCATGATATGACAGCTGAAAAAGCCTCTTAAAGGGATTGTTAAAGGCTTGTAAACACAAGACAAATACATGCCTTCAAAATAAAATTGACACAACTGACATCATTACTGTTCATCTATGATACTTCATGGAAAGAGATTTGTTCCGACCAAGCGAACAGCTGGAAATCCCCGTCTATTTTTAGGAAGGGGTACAAACATTCCAAACTGCTCACTGCCATTGACATTGAAAATAAAATGCACTGGACCGGTGAGAATTTGTTGTCCGATCTTGTGGCAGAGCGATAACACACATAAGTGACTGTTCTACTTTTAGCAGAAATACAAACACTCCGCCGAGGATTTGCAGGTCTGAGCTTAGTACAATATGAACTATTGAGGTTCCCGCGTTTTGCATGGTTTTAAAAAAAAGGAAGCTGTAAATGTCCTGAAGTCTTGACTGATTTTATCCATTGAGATGCAAGGAGTTAATGTGTGAGCAATGACGTCATTGATCATGTGTGCCGCAGGCAATTTATCTGCGAGATCGCCCAGATCGGTGGTGTTGACGTCAGCTCTGTTAGGAAATGCAGCCATAAACAAATCAATCAATCGTCACAGTGGAGTTCAACAATCAATTTTCCCGGCGACTGACAAGAACATTCACACAAAGGCCGCGCGCTCAGAATGGCATGGTAAAGGTGATGTTTGTTTGTTTGTTTGTGTTGGGGTTTAACGGCACATGGGCACGATCACGGCCAATGTGCCAAACGCGGTAAGATACATTTACACGTCAAGAAGAAGAGAGGAAGAGAGCGGGACAGAAGACAGGAGCAAGGAGAGAGAGTAAGAGATGTCATCCCTGGAACGTTGAAAATGGCATTCCATAGGAGACATCCTACCGATGGCGGGTTTTTACCACTTGCAGGTGGGAGCAAATAACCTACTTATATACCGCGGGACCCCACGGGGGAATGGAATGATTAAGGTGAAGTGCTGTTTTTTAACGTAATTAGCTGATCCACTAATTTTTAGTTATTACTTCTCTGACTGTTAGAATGTGGGTCTGTCTCCACCATGAAAATCCAGCCAATCCACACAGCAACACGGGGACTGAACTTTTGAAAAGTTACAATAGGAAATTGCTGGAACATCTTCGCTATTCCTTGATCTTGCCCCTGTGACTTCCATTTCCCTCCCCCCTCCCTGGGTATATATGTACATTCTCTATTCTATAGAATTACTCTATTCGCTACGATCAGAGGTGCCGAAAAGAAGGTCAACAGTACCGGACATGCCATTAACCTTGAAAAGTCTGAATGGGCGATGGTAATAACAACAGAAATAATAAGCTGATGGAAACGAGATCCATGATAAACACAACATACAAGTGTTCAGCGTTTTTAGGGCCAACTGCATGGGATACATTACGGTCAGGCCTGTGGAGAAGATCAACATTGGTGGCCTGTTTGCGCTTTCGACTTGTTCCCAAGGATGGATTTATTGTCTCCAGCCATAAACTAGCTCTTCAGGGAAGAAATAATCCATAACGTTTGCTGGCCCTACTTGGCCGCCTGCACTTTCCATTTGCTAATTCGCGGTGAGCATTCCCCGCTAGTGTATCACTTACAGCGATCAAATAACTCCCAGGGCTGGCAACGTTGCTCTCCCCCTCTGTCTAGGTCTGGAGAGAGTGAGATAAAATAATATCACTATAGTAGAGCCCTCATAAAGCTGCAACTGGACTTTTTCGCTTTTCCTCCTTCCTATACATTTACTAGTTCCGTGCGAACAAAAGTGCACTGTTTTTCTTTTTTTCTTTCTTTCTCGTTGTCTCTCTATCCACGTATCCATCCATCTATCCATCTATCCATCCATTCATCGATCCATCCGTCTATCCGTCCATCCATCCATCTATCCATCCATCCATCCATCTATCGATCCATTCATCCATCCATCCATCTATCCATCCATTCATCCATCCATCCATCCATCCATTCATCCATCCATCCATCCATCTATCTATCCATCCATCCATCTATCCATCCATCCATCTATCCATCCTTTCATCCATCCATCCATTCATCCATCCATCCACCCACTCATATACCCTCCAGACAACCACAAATGACCAAAGATTGCTTTTCTCAAGTCTATCAATCCTGAAAGCAGCATTGTCTCGGTTTTAAGCGGCTACCTGTTTTTGGCTAAGAAATTTTTGTGGGTAGAAATCTGGAATTTGGAAATTTTGCCGGGACAGCAAACATTCCGCCTACTCTTCAACGATTTTTAACTGCCAAGGGCTCTTCAACGTGCGTAACGTACACACGAGGCCTCCGAAATATATTCGCCCTTATCCGAGAAGACTAAATGTTGGACTTCCCTATCCAACGAAGCCAGGGGATCGTTGAGCCACCGAAAAAAGCAGGTTTTCGATCTTCCTTGTCCTCCCATTCCCCAATGGGAAGATCCACGAGTCGAACCCATAACCTCACCGACGTGAGTTGTTTTCATCATGGAGTAAACGTCAAACCATACAGCCATGGTGCCCCCCCCCCTTAAAGGAAATAAGCAGAAAACAACGCGAAAAAAAAAAAAAACCCAAAGATCTGATCAATACCGTTCCTGCGCTCTTCACTTGCAGAGACTGTAAAGGCCATAGTTTTCAAAGGGTGAATTCTTTCACGAAAGATCATGCAGGAGTAGGGGAAGGCAGGCAACGTGAGTATACTTATCAGTGCGGCCCCAATGCAGAACGTAGACGGATTTAACCTTTTTTGCGGGGATGAGCACAGCTGCAGGAAGACTTCGGTCACAGAATACAAAATGTTTGAATATACCTATGTCTCCAAGAAATAGAAGAAAACTCACGGCTTTCATGGGGAGAATATTTAAAAATAGCTCAAACCGATACTGTCCTGAGACATGAAGTGTTTGGCAAAGTGCGCACATCGATGCTGATGTTTTGGATGATTATACTGAATGCTACTCAAAGAAAACGTGTTTGCTGTTTCGAACGCGTTCTTCTAGCGAACGTACAATTCGGATCAAACACTCTCGCGAGTTTACTATTCAATTACTATTGCCTTTTTTAGAATAATGTCAAACATAACAAGCCTTTTTCAGCTTTCTGAAAGTAGAAACACAGACCTTTAAGTAACAATGTTTTGTGACTAAATTTCATATGGATACATTCAGTAATTTTGGAGTCCATAAGTCTGTTATACGTTTTGTTGCAGATTTATAGTATAGATAGATCAGACCGATCCTGCTCTGCGATATTAAAGTGTATGGCAAGCGTGTGCACCTCGATGTTGGTATTTTGGATGATTAAACTGAACGTTACTCGAAGAAAACATATTTGTATTTTTGAACGCGTCATTCTATCAAACGTACAATTCGGATTTTACTATTCAATTATTATCGTCTTTTTAGGATAACGTCAAACGTTGTAAGTTTTTTTTCAGCTTTATGTAAGTAGAAACACAGATCTTTATGCAGTAATGTTGTGTGCCAAATTTCCTATGGAGTGGTTTTCAAGTGCATAAGCCTTTTATGGGTTTTGTGTTGCAGATTCATAGTAGAGATATGCCTCACCGCATAAAGGGGACATCAGTCGGCGGATGTGGACACTGTCTTGATCAACTGCTAAAACATACATTAACAATAACGACAGTAACATTTACAATAAAAATCAATGCAAAACGACAAAAAGAAGAAGATGAAAAAGCAGAAAACCAAAAAAATGAAGTTTGTTTGTTTGTTTGTTTGTGTTGGGGTTTAACGGCACATCAGCACGATCACGGCTATTTTGTGCCAAACACGTTAAGATACCTTTCCATATCAAGAAGAAGGGAGGAAAGAGAGTGGGACAGAAGACAGGATCGAGCAAAGAGAGAGAGAGAGAGAGAAGTGATGTCACCCCTGGAACGTCCAGGATGGCATTCCATGGGAGTCACCCCACCGATGGCGGGCTTTCACCGCCTACAGGTGGCAGCAAAGAACCTACTTATATACCCTCTGGCTGCCTAGGGTGGAGAAAAAAAAAAGAAGGCAAAAAAAAAAAAAGGAAGAGGAAGCAGAACAACAACAACAACAAAACAAATATAAAATAACTGGCAAACATAAAAACACACACATACATACATAATACATACATACATACATACATACATACATACATACATACATACATACATACATACATACAT
>JBCEWB010060398.1:0-13712 GCA_039654565.1 Peronia peronii
CCCCTCCCCCCCATCTTTAAATTCTGAATATTTTTCTTGTCTTTTTCATTTTTGTTTGATATTCCTCAATGATAAATTTGGTCATTTTATATCTAGAAACCAGATCAGTACATATATCAGACAATATGACTTGTCCTTTCTGTCTCTTTGTAATTACTTTTCACTTTATGCAAATAAGCAGTACCCTTGTGAAGTATTTCATAATATTTTTTTCCTGCTGCAATGTGCAAAATTTCCAGTTCCTCAAGCTGCAAGAGATGTTGTTGCCTTCTCTGTCAGTCCAGAGAAGATATCAGTACAATGGCTGCCCCCTCTCCAATTCAATGCTCCCCCAGAGATGATCAGATATGTGGTTCAGTTCTCCACTGAGACAGCAGAAGGCCACGTTCAGCGGGAGACAGAGAATGTCCATCATAATCCAGAGGGATTGATTAAAACTTTCTTGAGGGATTTGGAACCTAACCATACATACAATATCAAGGTGAGCATTGTAAAGGATTATTGCTGGTATTTTATATAAAATCTCTTTCATTTTCTGAGTTATATCTACCTATTCTGTAATCTCATGTATGACGCTGGTGCAATGTCCTAACATCTATAGGCTCCTTTCAGTATATCACAAAACTCATAATAAACTTAGAGATCCCTCTTTCTTTGTTTCAATATGTCCCAATGAATTTACTGAATCCAATTCAATGCACCCAAAAAAGTTTGATCATTATCAAATAACTTCTCACTCCCTGATGATCGAACAATATTATGATATCAAAATTTATTAAAGGCATCAAATGCATATCACATGGACAAGCACCTTCAGTTATCCTATACCTTTACAAAATCTTACCCCATCACTTGAAGGAATCCCTCTGTGTTGCTTAGTATTAAAAATCAATGTGGCCTGAATTATCATTAAAGGTTCTGTTATCAGTCCTGGGAAAGTCAACTATCCAAATATGAAAACCTGTGTTTCAGTGATAAAAACTCAATATTTTCACACAAGTTGACTTCTGATGACACAGTTTGATATATAAAACAAGGCAATTTTGTCATACAAGGGCTGTCTAGAAAGTAATAAGAAAATGGCCATAACTTTCAGACTAATCACTATTTTTTTAATCTGTAAATGGTAAACAACAGAAAATTTTAAGCACTTTGTTGTGGCCAGATAACAGCATCAGTATTGAACGCATTCTCTCATTATATCAAATTATATATCGCGGCCCCCATTACAGAATGGTCATAGGTGGAGGTGTGGGAGGTTGTGTGATTTTTGCATGGAAAAAGAAAAAATCCTACTGAAATCCAAAATGAAATTGTTACCATAATATGGTAAGAATGCAAATGAGCAAAAAGTCAGATATATCATTGATGTACTTTGTTCAAGATAGGCCTTACCAGACAGGAAGTCGAATCTCGCTCTGTGCACCCAAAATCTTCAAGACATGCACAAAATAGTGCTCATGTTGATGAGCTCATTTGAGAAGATAGGTGATTGAAAGTTTGAGACCTTGCTTCAGTTCTTGAAATTTCAAGGAGCATTGTTCATGAAATTATCTATGTGGATTTGGGTTATTGGAAGGTTTCAGCTATGAGGGTTACAGAACAGTTGACACAGGATAAGGTGCAGCCAGTCACTGTTTCACAGAACCTTCTGGATCAGTACTGACAAAGTGGTGGTGAGAATCCTTTAGCTGAAATGGGAACTGGTGGGGACCTCCAAGAAAACCGTGAGAAATTTCTCGAAGATTTGATAAATGATGGTGAGACGTGAGTGCATCATGCAGCACCAGAAACAACATGAGATTCCACAAAAAAGTTCAAGGTGCAGCATTCAGAAAAAAAAAAAAAAGCGAAGAAAATGAAAAAAAACCAAAACATACGACTATCGTGTTCTGGGATGCTAAAGATGTCCTTATGTTAGACATTTTGCCTCATGAAAAATTCACTAACGATGCCTCTTATTGTGAAACACTTGACTGATTGAGAGAAACTGTACACTGCAAGAGACCGGGATTTCTGAGCAAGAGTGTCATTCTTCAGAATGACAATGTCGCACCCTACAATGCCAGATTGACAAGAGACTCGCACCATTGCCATGGATGGGCGATTTTACCACACCCACCCCAAAGTCCTGACATGACCCCACCAGATTATTACCTGCTTGGGCCCCTGAAGTGCTATCTTGGAGGAAAAAAGATTGACTGTGATGACAACCTCACTGAAGGAATGCAAGGTTGATTCTTATCACTTGACGCAAATTTCTTCAGGGAGGGTATCTCTTCTCTGGCTCATCACTGGCAAAAGTGTATCGATCTCCAAGAAAACTACATTGAAAAGTAGCCAAAGAGTGACAGTAACTCTTGTGTGAATTTGTTAGATCCAAACAGAAACGTTTACTTTATCTTAATTTTCTAATTACTTTCCAGTCAGCTGTAGTATTTCCCTAGAACTCAGTTTGCATAAAAACATTGAGTTCCACTGAAGTGATTCTCTAGGTTCAGATTTTACAACTTAGATTTAGGCTAATCTTGTTGTTTCACAACTTAATCTCTTCCCAGGTGGATATAGAATGTGTGGAAGTAGAGAGAGGTTCTTGCAGTGCTGTAATGTCATTGTCATCTCACTGGTTTTCTTCAGCTCCGTGGTTGTCTTGTTTTCCAGGTCCAGATCTGTGCAGGAAACAGGTCGAAGTGCAATGGCACAGATACTGTGCAAGCCCATACCTTCAAAACACCCAGCAACATCACATTTGGCCATACCACACCTCATTCTATTGAGATTATATGGCGCTTCCCTCTTGATGAAAACATTATGAGACATACCGTCATATATGCTGAGGTGAGGGCACTGGTTATTTTTCAGAAACCATGAATTTATTTCTGAAACTTACGTTATGTTTCCATTTTGCCTTTAAGCCACTTGCGGATGGCTATCTAACTTATCATCACCCCAGAATTAAATGGTTCTAACTACAACAGAAGCTACTATTACATATAGTAGAAGCTATTACATATAGACTATTTTAATCTCATGCTCAATTTAGAGGAAAGCAATGAAAATAAACTTTCTCGAACTGTAGCCATGGCAACGCCACCATCTTGGATTTTGGCATCTCTAAAATGGCTAATTTTGACATTTGTTTCTTCTTCCTCTGCCAAATTTCATGGAACTCGATGAAACTTAGTGAATATATTGTTTGGCTTATATCTAAAAAGTCACTTATTTTCAGCACATTGTAGGCTAAAGAAAATTTTTTAGAATTTTTAAAAAATGCCATTTAGTGAAATTTCAAATTTCACTGTGTTTTTATACTGAAAACCTATTATTCTCAAAAACTTACAAACTGTTTTTTCTCTTTGGTCTTGTTGTGAAAATGATGTATGCCAAATTTGGTTAGAATCGGTTTTAGAAATAGGAAAGTAGATAGCAAAATAGTGACAAAAATCTGGGTTTTGAGAGAAAAGGTGTTTAAATTTTAGGAAAAAACTGCCATGGGGAGTATTTGTTCAGCTTTTAGCCATGGAACAGCCTTTTTTTTCACATACCAGTTCTCTCTGCATGACATCTGTGTCTTTTGTTTCCTTTTTCTTCCTTTCTGAGCATACCTTTTCTCAAATTTGCTCCCTACCCCCCATCATTATAAGGGCTCCCATGGAGCTTCCGGGGTCTTGAGGACCTGTATGTGGCCTCCATATCTTTCTCTGTCAAAACTAGGAGTGTCTTGATCTTTATCATGGCAGATAGCCCACAACTGTGCTCTAAAGCAGCAGAAATAAAAGAAAAATGTTACTATTTATATGATGCAGAGGTTCATTTTAGAGCACCTGATGAAAGCATACACTGATAATCTGTGTGATTGTGAATTTTTTTCACCTCAGAATGGTCATCCAATGTCCATCCCTGGCACAGGACTCAAGATATTGTTAGAAGAGATCATAAGCAAGTGTTTTATGCATCCTTTGCATAAAATATCAAATAGTGATGATCTATCACTGCACATAACAATCAGATGGAGCCAAATCTTGGTTGACAGTGGACCAGGCAATCCGTTGAATGACATTGGTCAAACACATTAGAATGAACATATCCACTTTTAAATACCATTTTTACTTTGAGAGAGAATAGGACTTTTAAGAGAAAACAAAAACCTAAAATGGTATTTTTTTTTTTAGCAAAAGCCCTATTTTGGGACATCCCTCATCCTTTTAAGAGTAGGAGTCAGTATTGTATTTATTGCTCCTTGATTTGTGTGAAAGAAAAGAAGAAGACTGTAAACAATAACATTCCTTTGATTTGATATGTCAAGCATCATGATATTAATTTGAGTAACATTAGAATATGTTAATATCTTATTGTCACGCAAAATCTTGGGCTTTTCACATCCAGTTTTCAAAGGAAACTTCCCCAAGATGTATATTTCTAGAGAGCTTTTGTGATTTCTCAGGTGAAGCCAGGCATTGAGCTAGAATGGCAAGATCATGATCTGCTCATTATGACAGAAAACTACACTGAACATAGAGAAGAGGTGACTGGGCTGAAACCTAATACCTTGTATGCCTTTCGCATCAGGGCCAACTACCCTATCAGACCCTACAATGAAGCTTTTTACATGTGGCCTCCAGACCCCATCCGATTCACTCACAAAACTTTGGGTAATGCTCTAATTTGTCATCATTCGCTGGATCATTTTACCATCATTGGTCTTTGTAACATCATATTCAAGAAAAGATCATGCAACAGCTACTTGCATATTATAGTCTCACTTGCATTAGTCTATAATACATCATTTTCAAGAGAAGATTTCGTGACATTTCATTATCTTTTACGAATACAAATAGTTTACTTAACCATAAGGAAATACATGTTTTATTGAATCTTTTTATTTATCACAGTCTATATTGCATCATTTTCAAGAGAAGATTATGTGATAATTCTAAGTAGTGTTCAATATATCATCTTGTACTGGATTTTCTTACATACGTTTATACTATTTTCAAGAAAAGATAATGTGACAATTGAGCATACTCTGTGGTAATTTCTCCCGGCATCCATTATGGTTTGCTATCAAGTCATTTTATTGGTTTATCTTCTACCAGTTTATTGCCCTGACCAGCCATCCCCTCCAACTGTCACCCATCTGAAGACAGGATCATACGAAGTCAGATGGGAAAAGCCGGAGGATAATGGGGACCCAATCAAGCACTACCTGCTGGAGTACATGTACAGCACTCACTGCTCTTAGATATTATATATGCATGGGACCCACCATGACCTAAGACTATCCTGGTTTCCTTTGATACACTTTTGGTTTTACATAGACATACTGAAATGCTGCATTCCAGTATGCCTCATTATCAGGGAAAATTGCCATGATTTGTTCTCACATTTTTTTGGTGAGCATAAAAAAAAGTCAGGAGTAATAATGATGATGTCAGAGTCATGGTAGATTGAGTCTCTCCCCCCCCCCCTCCCCACCTCTTCTAACACTACAGAAGATAGGTCAAATGTATTATGAATTACATTCAAAGTTTAAAAACAAAATAGTCTTTGATTAATATATCTGTTGCTGTAAGTTTCACTTTTCACTGCCCTGCCAGGAATGTGGAGAAAGGCTCCTGGAAGATGGCATACAATGGTTCTGTTGAGCGATGGTTGGTGGAGACATCTAAGCTAGAGCGTGGCAAGTCCTATTTCTTCAGGGTGGCGGCCATCAACTCTCAGGGCATGGGACCTTTCAGCAGTAATAGCTCACGCTTCCTGGCTGCATTCGGTATGAAGGAGCAGTCTTTGTTTTCTTTTCTTTGATAATAATCTAGTTCAATGAACAGTGTACAAAGCAGAGCAATCTCTGATTTCTTACCTTGACAACAACTTAGCCTTTTTTGCCCAGATTTGTCAAAGCAATCTTACTGGCATTTATTTCATAATACATGTTACTTTTGTACCCGAATGTTCAAAACCCAGAAATCAACAGCAGCTTAATAAATTAATATAAGTATGAACCTAAATAGAATTTGTTTTCATCACTTTTCATCGAAAAATGTTTCTCTAATTTCATCATTATGTCTGCAAGTTAAGTTTTGACTTGATTTTCAATGAAAAATCAAAATGGAAGCAACCTCTTGATAGTCATTAATGTAGCAGCTTTTTTAAAAACATTCATATTTTCCTTTTCTTAATTCTGGCCATATGCCACAATTTTGGTTGATTGTTAGCACAAAGTCTGATAGCTGATTAAAGGTTCCTGAAGTGGCAAGTGAGATATAATAAGATTTTTCATTTCTTACGCAAGTACATTGTTTTCATATTACATCAGCATGGATATAATGTCCCCAAATTATCAATAAATCATCCATCATTTCAAAACATAGCACACCTTCTAGATGTACCATGATAAATTGAATGTGAATTATAAATCAGGGCTGTCTAGAGATAAAAAAGTGATTGCCATTTGATGTTTTTTATTCTCACATTCCATTCATCTTATCCCCAGCTGTGGAGAGCAGTTTGAGTGATCAGGTGACCATCGGAATCATCGTGGGTATTGTGTTACTGGTGGCCCTCATCATTATAGCTGTGGTCTTAGGTAAGATTATAATTTTCTTATAATTTTTATTGTTTATTAATTTTTGTAATGGTTACTGAGGTTTTTCAGTGAAAATCAATGCTTGTTTATGTTGTATTTCTAATATCACATAAGGAAAAAAAAAACAAACAAACAGTTATGAATAACCCTGTAATTACTTCATCAAATGTTTTTATTTTATTATTTTGTTTTAAATATGATTCTGAATCTGCAAAATTGATATTTTGATCTTGGTATGGAAACTACATGGGGTCTGGGGTGATAATGTGTGAAAAGCCTGACTTATTTCTTGAGCATTATATTATTTTGGACTATCAAAAACTTACATGTTTTGTGAACATCATTTTCATTTGATGCATGTTTTGTTTTGTTTTGCTTTGTTTTATTTTATACAATACAGAGATAAAATCACTATAATGTTATAATGGTAGATGTTGATGAATGGTCAATTCAGTTGATTGTCATTTATTTTTCTCATTAAATTTGTGTCTTTTTTTTATTTTTTCATCAACTATCAGTGATGTGCAAGCGCCGGGAGAAGATAAAAACTCAGCACTTTATCATTCGAGGACCTGACACAGAACTGGCCACACTGAGGGAGCTGCCACACACCACTTTTCAACAGAGCAACACGCTATATGCCATCAAGTAAGTGTTCTTATAACATCTGATATGAAAAGTACTGTAGCATTCATTAACAGTTATCTGATTTGTGTTTTTAAATCTTTTTAATTGTTTTCTGTGAGACCAGTAACTGCTTGTTGTGAGGATTTATTTTTTCTACTAAGTATGTACAATATAGTTGACATTCTGTTCTAATAACATGAGATGTAAACCTATTTATTAAAGGGGAAAAAAGAGACACTTTGTTATGGAGCATTATCAGAATTTACCAATAAGAATGTGAGAAAAAAAAATGTTAAATCTAGAGTATAAGTGTTACTGAAATGATATTTATTAATATTCAAGAAATGACCACTTAGGTCCAAATGATCATTTTGAACAGATGTCTTGTTGTAATATTCTAGAAAGTTTGTCATACACAAAATATAATGAGCAAATCTTTGAACTCATCAATCTCTAACAGTTCTGAAATTAATGAATTGATCCATCTTCTTCTCAGCATCCAATGTACAGATGAAGAGATTGCCAAGCTGCCTCACTTTAGCCGTAACCAGCTGGTACTGACAATGTTCCTGGGCAGTGGGGCTTTTGGAGAAGTATTTGAAGGCTTTGCTAAAAATATTCTAGGTGACAATTCTGGAGAGACAAAGTGTGCAGTGAAGGTAAGTTCTGAGATATGGACCAGCTGAAATGAGCCTGTGTCAAATTTTCATGTATATCGTTACTAGTGCCAGTGAAAAGGGTACACCTTTTCTTAGGTGTAAAAAGTGCATCTGGCTATGACTTTTTTTGTGCTGAAATATTCACTTCAAAGTTAATTCCTGTGACCTTCTGATCAAAAGAATCAAGTCATCTCAGTGAAGGCCCCCTATGACATTTGATTGATTTCATCTGGTCATGTGACACTTATACAATGTTCACATTCTGTTATCCACACAATAAATTTAAGCTTCACACCATACAACTTGCAATCAGCTTTTGCATCTTACTTTCCATGGGAGAAAGCAATTGCTCCCCTATGCTGGAAAAGATATATCATATCATAATGCAATTCCATCAGCCCATAAAGGGGGCTATCTCAGCTAACTTTCAAAATCTTGTCGAGCTGTGACAAGGGTTGTTAACCTGTGTCATGTACAGCATGTATTATTACCAAAGGTATAGCCCTCCAGCTCATATCCACTACATATTACTATAGATTGGCTTTTCCTGCTAGGCCTGTCACTTTGCTGTGATATTTTGCGCTTTGTCACCCAAATTTAGGGTTTACCAGGCCAAGTTTTGCCAGGTGTAGCTGCATCCAAGTAGGAGATCTTTCAATAGTCAAGGATGCTTTTTTTCTTATTTGAGAAATTCTGTCATTAGAGCTGAAAACCAATAATACACAATGGAAGGATGGAAGAATAAATATCGAAGGCCACATGGCACACTCAGATCCTCTCAAGTGGTCTGTTGTTGTATCTGGAGGGGAATATCAGACTCTTTCTTCTGATATTCCGTTTTGAATAATAGTTAGACACTTCCAGACCACTTGGCCCACTCAAAAAGTTTCGCATTGTTCAGCAATCAAGCAGTTTAGAATAGAACTGATATATAATTATACATGACTGGAAGCTAAAACAGTTTATGTATCTCTTTGTTGTGCTCTCATGCTATGCCTACATTAGACACTTCTACATGCATCTTTGTAGTCATTGGGAGTCGACCCTGGCCCATCTGACCTAAGAAGAAGAGTCTAAATCCATGTGGTCAGTGAGGTGATATCTCATAGTTTGCATTGAGATTCTAAAACATAAACATAGATACACCCTTTCTGGAAATGGTTTGCTCTAAGGAATTACATTAGATTATGAATAAATCTGAACTGGGAATAGTCTGTGTGGCAGGGATAACAAAGTGCACTTCCTTATGTGTTTGATATGTCCTTGTGAATTCAACCTGGCAAAGTGAAAACTGTATCACATATTATATCTGAAGAAATGGTGGGATTAGGGAAGGGATTTGAGGAAGCACATGGTCAGTCAGGGGTTGTGATCTAGGCTGTCATTGTATTCTTGTGATTGTGATTTAGCTAAGTCAAAGTGAAATTCCCTGAGGCCAAGTATTAGCACTGTGCATCCAGATTGACAAGGTGACAGCTCACCAAGGTGGAGCTTTGCGCCTTCTGGTTCATTCACAGCACCAAAGCTATTATGCAAGCCAGACTCGGCTGCTTCTCCAAATGTCCTGGAAAGGATGGAGCAAGAATTCTCAATTTTATATAATATGTAGTGTCTTTGTCAGCTGGGTCAAGAGTAGACATACTCCTTTTTGTCTTCCCATTTCCAGACATTACGCAAGAGTGCCTCTGACCACGAGAAGGAAGAATTCCTGAAGGAAGCTCTGTTGATGAAAAACTTCCAGCATGAGCACATCTTGAGTCTTCTTGGTGTCTGCCTGGACAACGACCCACAGTTTATCATCATGGAACTCATGGAGGGAGGAGATCTCCTATCTTTCCTGCGTAGTTGTCGAGCCACAACCGTAAGTCAGTTACTCAAATATACACATATATTTTAATAGACTGTAAGCAGATGCATACACAATCAGATTCTTCCATATTGGAGTACCTCACACTTCTAAGTGACCAGCTAAGTGGTCTGAATGCAGATACACAAGCAGCTACCACAGTAGCACAGATTTTGTTGGTTGTTGTCTTCTTGATTTTTTTTCTTCAGTTACTTTGCCACTGTTTTATTTGAAATCTATTTTGATTCCTCACACGTGACAACTGGCTTCTTTATCTTGCTTTTCTTTGATACATAGGCTTCTTCTTTTGATTGTTTGTCAGGCATTACCTTCAAGACACTTTTTCAAACATATGAGAGTAACATGGGGATTCAAAGATGCACATAATATATAATAATGAATGACCTTGCTTTGAATTTTTCTCAGATTTTTATTTTCTTCAATATGTAGATTGACAGCAACACATATTCAAATTCAGCACATTTTTTTTCTCTCCAGACTGCCCCAGCCAAATTGCTTCTCCCAGACCTAGTAAGGATTTGCGTCCATGTGGCCCGAGGATGCAAATATTTAGAGGACATGCACTTTGTTCACAGGTGAGTAAAAGTTGCTATCATTGAGAGATGCCAGGTAAGATGATATCTCTATAATAATGTTTATCGATTTGAAAATGTTTGCTGTCCATATTAGTGTGTACTGTGTATTGTGTGTATTTAAAGAACCAAAAGGGCATGAATTATGACTGTAACCATTGCACACTCATATGACATTATTCGGCTCCCCACCCACACATTGTAATCAAAATACATTTACAACAAAATGGTAATTTATATAGCAGTGAAAGCACTTTGTTTTGAAGAATTTTGTAAATGATCAATCTCTAGAATTTGGTGCTGTTCCTTCACGAGAAAAATGTCTTTTCTTAATTCTGAACAAACTATTACTTTGTCTTTTGATGTTTTAAATTTTTCATTCATTGCCTGTAACTGAGGAGTTAATAATCAGACATCAGACTTGTTAATGTTTGCCTTTGGATTTTTTTTTCACAGAGACTTGGCTGCCAGGAATTGTCTTGTGTCAACTAAATCTCCCTTGGATATGATTGTGAAGATTGGAGATTTTGGCCTGGCTCGAGATATCTATAAAAATGACTATTACAGGAAAGAAGGTGAAGGACTCTTACCTGTGAGGTGGATGTCACCAGAGTCTCTGGTGGATGGTTTCTTCACCACCCAGTCTGATATATGGTGAGTAATACTAGCATATTCATCACTTGTTGTGACAGATAGGTACCCTTTGTGATTTGAAAAATCTTGATTTGGTAGAATAATATTCCTAATGGATAATTAAAGTACTGGTATTGATCTTAAAATTTATAACTGTCTTCTAACAAAACTGCTGTATGCCCCCCTCAGATGAGGCCGAGAAAGTTTGTCATCACTGATTTGAATGATTGCCATTAGTTTTATGCCTCTATGGCTGTTACGCACAACAGTCTAACTAGCCCAATCCAGCTCTCAGAAGATAAGGTTAAAAATGATACTTATGTTATAGAGTCAAGAGTCACTTTTACTGTCAAAAAGATTTTATGGTATATTATCATAAAATTAGATGACTCTGTTATTCATTAATTTAATGGAATTTTTTCATCTCTCCTATTTGCTGCTTGTACAGCTTTTTTATTTATATCAGAATGAGACTCCTGCTGCGATATTTCTTTTAACATTTCTTAAAAATAAATTCAGCAGAGTTTCAAAGTTCTTTTACATCTCATAATTTAACACTATCAAGCTGTAATATCTTGTTAAATGAAAAAAAGAAGAGATAGAAAAAATAGCCCACAGGGTCAGATAGTCCACAGGGTCATAACATATCCCAGGCCAAGAGAAGCCAGAGCAGACTATGTTTTAGGATGAGGTGCTGAAGATCTACTAACATCTTGACTTGATACATTTCAATTTTCACCCTATTTTCTGATGGAACAAATCAAGGCAGTTCATTTTTTCTTGTTCATTTCTGTCATTGCATGGTTTGTCTGTGTGTCCAGGGCATTTGGAGTTCTGATGTGGGAGGTGGTGACTCTAGGCCAGCAACCTTACCCAGCCAGAACCAACATTGAAGTCCTGCACTTTGTACGTGACAGAGGCAAGCTAGAGCGACCAGACAAGTGTGCTGATGAAATGTAAGTCTCAGCATTGAAGTCTGTTTTTTCCATGGAGTATCTCTCATGTAATTGATCATACTGTACTTGATACTGATCTTGTGATCAGGTGAAACAAATCGGATGTCAAAGGGGGCTCTAACAATTTTGCTGTAGTTAGATCTATCTATGTCCCTACAGATAAGGCCGAGAAATTTTGTGTTTTACTGATTTGAATGATTGCTTTTTTTACTGACAGTAGGATCACAGGAATTATATTTGAATGGGAAAAACTCTGCACAGCAGAGTCCTAGCTAAATAATTATTTCAGCAAAATGAACAACACTCATTTCTCTTTCCATTGACAACACCAGCAACTATGTCAGTTAAAAATTGGACATCCAGCTCAGTTCACCTGTCATGCTATATATATTCAGTTTGTTTTTGTCTTTTTCATTTACTATGATTACACGGTATTTACAACTTCTGTTTCATCTCCCTCATCTCTTCTCTTTCTTTCCTCTTTCTTTCTTTCCCCTTTTCTCTCTCCTCCCCTTTCCCTCCCTCATATTTCACTTTTTTTTTCTCCTTTTCTTTCCACCTCTCCCCGTCCTTTTTTCTTCTCTTGTTTTTGTCCTTTTCTCATTTTTTTCTGTCTCTTTTTTTTCTAAATTTATGTTTTTCCTTTCCTTCCCTCTTTTTTTCCTGTCTTTATTTTATCCGAGCACAAAAATGACCCAATTTTCTCTTACTCACTCTCATAGTTCAACCTTTCCCTCCCATGGGCTATCAGCGGTTAGTTTACTTTGGTGAAAACAATGTGTCACACTCTGTTCTGCTCTTATAACACATATCACAGAACACCCACAAATCTGTGGTAAAACTGTAGCAGTTCACTCAAACTTATTGCAAAAATATTTTGTAAAAAAATAGTGAAGCTTATTAATAGGACCATACCCATTTTGCATGTTGATTTTACACCAAGCACTCTCTCTTACTGATTTACAGTTCACATATTAGTGCATAATTAGAATAAGGTCAGCAGCACACAGGCTATTTTCATGATTATGTTGACCCTGGTGTAAGTCTTATCACCCTACTCTTTGTCCAGATTGGGAAATGTATGTTAAATAGTTTCATGTCTAAAGGACTATTAGAATATATTCATAGCATGTTTGTGATATTCCAGCTAAGTAACATTCTCTTTTCCCTCCTCAGATATGCACTAATGAGTAAATGCTGGAGTTTTCTGCCCGACAACCGTCCAAGTTTTGCTAGTCTTCTAGAGCACCTTGAAATGTTCCAGGAAAAATGTCATCACATGACTGCAGAGGAAATTGCTCAGTTCTCTCCTTCTGTCATGGATGGTGAGTACACTATTTCTCCTACGTTCTGCTTTCATCAGTCAAGTTTATCATTTAATTTGAGCTTATTTTCTTTCAACACCCACCTGAACAACATGTTTTCATTTTTCTTTAATTTCTTCACTGTCTTCCTCCCACTTTTTGATTCATCAAAGGTAGGAATTGTTAAATGCACACATCATTTGACCTTTCTGTTTGACATCTATTTTGTCTTTTTTTTTTCATGGGAGAGGTTAGTTACCATAGTTGCAATTATTTTCATGCACAATTCTGGCTCACTTTTCATTGGGTTTTATCTGCAAAATTGCCTTTGTTATCATTGCAGTTGTTATTATTGTTGTTGTCTGCTGTTGCTGTTTCCTCCAATGTGAGATTTCATCATCATGGACCATAAGACATTTTCATTGCTCTTCTGGGTGTTTGTTTTGTTGTTTGGGTTTTTTTTTTCTACTTATCTGCTTGTCCTGTTTCGCTCCCACATTGTCATGTG
>JBCEWB010060408.1:916-13712 GCA_039654565.1 Peronia peronii
GGCTAGCCCTGTGGTAGGGTTTGCAGTGGTAGAGAGAGGCTAGCCCTGTGGTAGGGTTTGCAGTGGTAGAGAGAGGCTAGCCCTGTGGTAGGGTTTGCAGTGGTAGAGAGAGGCAAGCCCTGTGGTAGGGTTTGCAGTGGTAGAGAGAGGCTAGCCCTGTGGTAGAGTTTGCAGTGGTAGAGAGAGGTTAGCCCTGTGGTAGGGTTGCCTGTCCACCTGTGTACTGACCCCTGTGAGGGCAGAGACAGTCAGCGAGTGCCAGCTGTGGTCATTCAACATTAGCGGGATACGATGTTAAGGATGTGTGTGGGGGGGGGGGGGGGGTAAATTGAAGGTTAAGCTGTCAGAAGTGGGGTAGACAAGGTCAACAATAACAACCACAACAACAACAAGCAGCCAGCAGTAAGTGAGGTGAGCAGCTACCTCTGCCATCCTGGCTTACCTGTTTGTTATTGTCTAGGGCAGTGGCGGGCGGCTGTAGTGCAGGGCAAGCGTACCGGGAGGGAGTACCGGAGAGGGGGAGGGGGGTGTACAACCCTGGTGTATCATGTGGCTGATTTGACGTCATCATCCCCCGCCGTCAGAGTCAAGAGTCACACACAGCTGACTCACCTGTCCTGGTGTAAGCAGTTCTCTCTCTCTCTCTCTATCCCCATCTCTGCTCTCCTCTCTCTCTGTGTGTATGCCTCTCTCTACCTGTCTTTTTTCTCTGCTGCCCCCCCTGCCAGACAGCAGAGATATGGGCCAGCTTGTCTTACAGCTCCAGCACTCACTGACTGTCAGGACTTTGGCCGGGAAAAAAGAGTCTGATCTCGCAATACCTCTGGCCTCTCTGGCTGGCCCTGTCGGGGGGGGGGGGGGGGGGGAAGATGGAATGGTTGACAGGGTCACTCACCACTTAACATCTGAGGTCACATCAGTTGTGAGGGCCACTGTCCAGCACTGACCTCTGGACAAGTCAGGCAGACTGATGGATGGTAGAAGTGTGAGCAGTACAGGGCTCCTTGCCTATGGATCAGGCAGTAGATGAGGGTTCAGTACCAGGGCAGAGATGTGTGCTGGGACTAGAACATGGGACTGTGTCTGGCCAGTTGGTCTGGTGTTTAGAGTATGATGCACCTTATCTCAGCCTGGCCCCTTCTGGCCTGTGCTGTAAGAGGGTGCTCTGTGTGTCAGGTGGGAGGGAAAAGAGGGTGGATGGGGGTGTATTTTCATGCTCTCAGTGTCTCTCACATCTGAGTCCAGACATAGTCTAGAGCAGGAGTGTCCAGTCTTTTTGAGAACAGGACCAGATGTTATAAGGTGAAAATGTGTGGGGGCCGAACATTCAGCTTGACATTCTCTTTAAACCATAAATATTGAAATAATCAGTGAAAATGAACTATTTATGAACTTTGTATTCCAAATGATATCCCAGAATAACTTGCCTGCACTAATGTGAAAGATGACACTGAGATCTGGACTGCAGTAAATTGTCCTACTGAAAAAATCCATGTCTGAATTGATTTAATACGATGAGGCCTAGGATGAAATTTGCACACAGGGTGGACTTTGGACATGCCAACTCTAGACAGTCAGCTTGTATCTGCTGTCCTGTGTCTGAGAGCCTGGTCTGTCTGTTACAGTATGTAAGCTCAAATATCCCCCTGCAGCCCCAGGGGAGGCCCATGGTTCTTTGCTCCCACCTGCAGGTGGTGAAAGCCCGCCATCAGTGAAATGCCATCCTCATTGTTCCAAGGGTGACATCTTTTCTCTCTCTCCCAACTCCTGTCTTCTGTCCCGCTCTCTTTCCTTTCTTCTTGACTGTAAACGTATCTTACAGTGTTTGGCACAATATAGCCGTGATCGTGCTGATGTATCGTTAAACCCCAACACAAACAACCAAACAAATGAGCATACATGCCATATTGGTTAATAAGAGTTGTTTAGTGATCTCCCCTGTGTGGTGAGCGTGGAGAGAGAAGTACATGCTAGTGTTGTTGTAGTCCAGCTGTCTGTAGAGGATGGAGATGGTGGCTGGTGTAAGGTGTGGGTGTGTGAGAGAGCAAGCTCTGTGTGAGGAAGAGAGGGAACACACACCACAGAGATATCAGTGGGCCACAGCTGGCATGGCTGATGCTGCACCCACTTATTTACATTTATATTTATGCGAGTGACAAAAGTGTTCATACTCTTCTCTTTGTTTCCTCCACAGCCGGTTCCTATGTGGCCTTGACCTTGCTAGGAAAGCCACCGCCCAACCAGAGCATCCCGGGCTTCGTTCCTTCAGCCTCCAACATTGCCTCCAACCGGGACTCTGTGAGTGGGCGGGTGACCGCCCCGCAGCCCGTGGACGTAAGTCTATACAGTGTGAGCCAACAGAACTCAGATAATGGGGAAGGGGGGGGGGGGGGGCTGCAGATGTGGGAGAGGGTGGGGAAAGGTGTGGGAGGAATAATGTAATAGCCAGAAAGAGTGTATGGTGTAGGCCGTCAGAAATATGAGTAGATGGAGAGTTCCTTCCCCTGCATTGTGGCAAATGTGAGAAATATTACTAGAGGACATATTTAGCTCCACGATCGCTTCACCTGTATAACTGTTACCTACCAGTTGTCTGTAAGGAGAGCTTGGGGGTGGGGACAGCCTGAGGCGTGTAAGTGTGGTGGACACACAGAGCTAGTCTGAGAGTTTATGTGCTAAGGGGAAGATGTGAGTGTTTGTGGATCGGTGAGAAATGGATGAGAGACATTTCTGTAGAATTTTTGGAAACATAGCTGTTTGAGCATTGAGTGGGGGGAGGGGGGGGGGAGTGGAGTGAGTGGGTGACGTGGGCAGAGATCCTGCGAGGGCTGTCAGTGAGTTGTCCACAGTGAGGGTGATAGAGAGAAGAAAGGACAAGAGAAAAAATGACTGTGAAAGATGAGGTGGTAGGGATGGAGTGAATGTGGGTGTGGCCAGTTTGAGTGACAGGTGTTATGTTTCCCCAGCCTGACAAGGACAGGGAGTTATGGCAACAGAAGGTCCACATGACGCGAGCCATGCACGAGACAGCCAAAGAGGATTTTGAGGTGAGTGGACTCACTGACTGGGTTAGAATGTCTGGGGCTGGGAGAAATGCTCTATCACTGTCAGACTGGTCTGGTGTTCATGCACATCTATACCATAAATGCAACAAAACCCATGAAAGGCTTATGGACTCCAAAACTATTGAATGCACACATCTGAAATTTGGCATACAACATTGTTGCATAAAGATCTGTGTTTCTGCTTACATAAAGGCAAGAAAGGCTTACTATGTTTGACGTTCTAGAAGAGAACCCATGGGCTTCGCGGGAGATTTTGTTAAAAATAGACTCTGTTGGTCGAACCGACACTGCCCTGCGACCTAAATTGTATGGCAAGCATACTCAACTCGATGTTGGTATTTTCAATGATTAAGTTTAAGTGTACTCAAAGAAAACATGTTTGGTGTTTTTTTGAACGCGTCATTCTATCAGATGTACAATTCATATCAAACACTTTCACAAGTTTACCATTCAGTGAGAGATTGTTGTGCTCAGTCCTATTACTTCCCTTTACCAGACACAAGAGGGATTGAACAAGTAGTGTACAGAGGAAAAAAACTCACTTGTGCACCCTTTGCTTGAAACACACACCATGAACATTTTTTGAAAAATTATGGCATAAAGAGAATATTTTCTTCTTATTGTTATAATTTTATCAAATTTTTTGGCGACCAGTCTTTCGAATGGCAAGAAGTAAAGAGATTTTTCCTCTTTGCATTGCTAATTCAAGACCGTTTTTGTCTGGTAAAAGGAAGTAAAGCGGCTGGTCAAAATGATCTCTCTTCACATGAGTCGCATTTTTGGAAGGGACAGATAATCTGCGAAACAATCTCCCATTACTATCGTCTTTTTAGGAATGTCTTTAGGCGTAAACACCTGTTGTGTTGGAGCCTGTGTGTGTGTGTGTGTGCCTGTGTGTGACTTCTATCCTATCAGCCAAGTGATAATAGTTGGTTGTTGTCAGATAACACAGCTGTGTCATCCTCACACAAACACTATGCAGATGGTCAATAGTCAAAACATTGGGAATGTGATAAAGAGCTGATAGTTCAGTGCACAGGCCCGAGCTGTTATCTCACAACCATCTTATACAGGTCATGATTATGCACTGGCTGTGAAGCTGACCGTTGTTGACAGGACCAGCTGCTCAGATAGAACCTAACACTTTGGGCTCATTTATCTAACACATATTGTTTTAGTGGTGGGAAAATGCTGATGTCTTTAGTGTCAATGAGCTTTGCTGTGTCAGTGTGTAGCCAGTGCCTGCCTTCAGCCTGGCTGTGTGTAGTTGGGCCTGTCTCAAAAGATGCCGCCTTGCGAGGGTGTCTCAATAAAATGGCCTTTGTCCTGTTCTGTTTATGTAAATAATGTTTGTTGTTTCACTGAATGTGCTCGAGAGTTGTGGAAGATTTACATAAGGTAAAATCATGACCATCCATACATGTTTAAACAATCTTTATGTTAAAAAACTCTGCAGAGGTGTATGTTTTCCTGTGAAGAAAATGGGTCATTTCACAGCAGTCTAAAGGAACACCAAAACAATGCATTTCTCGAGTTGCTTTTTTGTTTGTACAAGCCTTTTTGAATGGATGTCTTCATTGTTTACGGCAAAGATGGACAATTTTGAAGCTACAGAGCTCAGTTTGAGTGAAGTGAAAAGCTGTGATCGATCGTTAACTGCTTTGTCAAAACTTGTTTGTTAATTTAGACATCTAAACAATGCTATAGTTTAAGTTCACTACAGCAAAATGAATGAAAAAATGATCCAATGTTCAAATGACCTACATGAATAAATTCAGTTCAGTACTGTGCAGACAGGAAGCATTTTGAAAATCAAGAGCATAGACTTTGTCAGGTTGTAACGATTGACCAATACATTTTTCATGAAAATTACTTATTTTCTAAGATATTTGAAGACAAACTATCTTGGACTTTATTGCCCATAAAAATAGATCCATTTTGAGTTTCAGAAGTGGAAACAGCTCATACATGATTAAATAGAAATTGAGGTCCATTGTCCCAGTTTGCCATCCACCTTTTGAGATGTGCTCAGTTCTTAGCCATGCTAGCTGATGACTTGTGTGTGCTGTGAGCCCAATGCTGTGCTGTGTGTATGTGCTTGCAGAAGCTGCAGCGTCAGTACGTGATCAAACCCTCGGACAAGCTGCACTCCCAGCTGCTGGAGAAGGAGAGAACGGTCAAGGCTCTGGAGAACCAGCTCAAGCAGCTGACCATAGCCAGTGACGACAGCAGTACGGTAAGTCACAGGCATGTTTGTTTGTTTGGGTTGGGATTTAAGGGCATATTAGCGTAACAACGGCTATAATGTGCCAAGCACGGGTGAGTACATTTAGACATCAAAAACTGATCAAAGAATAATAAATATATATAAAATATAATGCCGTATGGACGGCGTGTTTACCAATTATAAAAGGAATATTAAAATCATAAACAAATTTGGACAACTAAAGATCGTATAACCAAACTAACAAAAGTTGGATAGATCTATAGGTAAACATGCAGCTTTCCTTGTGGATCGTCGCATGCCTCGCAAGTTCAGGGTGGGTAAATGGAGGAGGGAAGGGGGGGGGGGGTGTGTGTGTGCAGGTATCAGATGTGGACACGGTCAGTCTGGTCTGGCACAGATTGAACTGCTAAGAAAATGGGAGCTTTTTTTTTTGACCAGCCCTGTGTCTTCACTTTCCAGACCTGAAGGAGAACAAAACCCATTTTTGTTCTGTCTGTGTGTGAAACATGCACTGTGAAAAGTTCATTGTGTGAGGAAAATGGTGGCCTCCTATCATCATGACTTTATCTTAATTTTTTATATTTTTTTTCCCTGATCAGTCTTTCAAATAACAAAGAGAAAAACGAGATGCGACGTGATGAAATCAGGCTCTCGTCAAATTTTGAGCATATGGAGTTATTTGTGTCACTGTGAAGGTTATTCATTTCCCTTTCTGTGTGTGAAATAATGATTGTTCTAACTTATGTAGAAGTCGAGATATTGGCAATTAAAGATGATGGAGGTGACCTGTTGCTGCAGCTGAATTTATTGAGAAAATGGCCGATCACTTTATTAATCCTTGTTAGGTCATGCCACAAAATGACAATTTTTGGGCTTTTCCTCGATCTATTTCAGTAAATTGAACCCAGAAATGCATTTTTAGATTGATATAGAAGGGTTTGGTGAAGAAAAAAAATTACGTTAAAAATTCATTCACTGTTGAAAAACACATGATTTCTCTGGTCGGCTCAGTTTGACGAGCACCTGATTTCATCGTGTTGTGTCTCAAATGATTTCTTCATTTTATTTTAATTGTTTACACTGCTTGTTCATCTTCGTTTGTGTGTGGTAGAATCAAGTAGTAGGGCTGGTCAAGAGCACTAGCCATTGTGCCTGGATTGTCCAGTCCTTCCAGCTTGTTAATATCAGGTCGATAGGGAAGCTCAGGGTCCTGACATAATATGTCTCGCGCCCAGGGCAAATGAGTCGGAAGGGAGTTTTCGAGTTACAGCCGTTTTTTAACTATTTTCCGACTGAGATACCAAAGTTTTTTACTTCTTTTCCACAAAACAAAAATTCAACCTTTTCTCAAGTGAAAAAAAAAATTTGGTATCTGAGTCGTAAAATAGTAAAAACGGCTGTAACTCGCGATCACCCGGAGCGACTTTGACTAATTTGCCCTGGGCACGAGACATATGACATTAGGAATTAGTGGGTGATGTGGAGGAGCAGGATTCAGGGGGGGTGGGGGGAATGGCTGAGCTTGCAGACAGTCCCACCAATGTTATAGAATGACGAGAGTCTGGAGGTCACAGTGTAAGGTCAGTGACTGGATACACAACTGACTGACTACAGGGATGTCCACAGTGGCTCTGACAGGAGACGCCCAGGGAGGAGGGGCGGGAAAAGACAGGTTTGGTCTTGACCAGACAGCAGGTGGAGATGGTCAGCTCTAGTCAGACGGGTATGCCAAAGACATTCTACAGATAGGACCGGACGCTGGGCCAATTTTGCGTTTACTGCCCCCAAGCATCAAGAGTGTACAGCCTGTAAACAACAATGGCGGCAGTCATGAAACCAAGAAGAGGAGGGCAGTGGTGGGCAGGCATTGATTACACGATCTTTTCGTTTTGCCAAAAAAGATCCGGAAAGATGAGTTAGAGCACAAATTGATCCAGATCTTGAATACAAAACAGTAACGCAAGTGGGTATTACATGTTTTAATGACGTGAAGAAGAGAGTGTACACGCTAGGAGGGGGCGTGGCTGTCCGCGTATTTTTTAGTGATGTGAAGAAGAGAGTGTCCAGTCTTACCGGTATAGTGTCTTTGGATGTGCTACGCAAACCTGCCCGCACAGTGACAGGAACCACAGTGAGCACCCGGGGGTAGGTTGCATGTGTGACTCACTGCCTGTCTTTGTTCTCCCTCACCCTGCAGGCGGCCCACCTGTTGCCTATCTCTAATCGGCTGTCCGACTCTGAGCATGGAGGCTTGGACCAGTCATCCGTCCAGTCATGGGTAAGTGTTGTGATCAGTGGGTAATTAGGGGGAGGGGGTGGGTGAGAGGAGGGGAATGCTATGGTCACTTGCTAAATGGAAATTCATGGTCATTGTGTGTGTTTTCCTGGGATCAGTTTGGGTCATTTCAATAAGCACAACAGTCTGTCTGTCTTTGTGGTCATCGTCAGTGACGTCAGGGCCCTGAGGCAACGCTTGGTGTCCAGCTTGAGGTGGTAAGGAGGAGTCGGGCTGATTTTGGCTGCAGTGGTCACTCGGGACCGGACGGCCAGCTCGGCCATAGCTAAGACCTGCACTTGCATCATGTTGGTCTCTTATCTACCGCATGGACTGTGTGTGCGTGTGTCTGTGTGTGAGCCAATGCCAGCATTCCTGTGGGACCTACTCTGGTGTGAGACCAAATGTGTTGTTGCTTATTATGTCGTCTGTGTGGGCTGGCATGCTTGTACAGCTGCAGGAGATGAAATGAGCACACACAGAGAGATAGAGAGAGGTATTGATGGTGTCAGTCCATGTTTCGGCCATCTCCATCATGTCATCTCTACCTCTTCTCACACCACCTCCACAGCACCACCAGTCACAAGGTTGGAATGTGGTGTGGGCTCATCCTCAGCATAATGTGGGGATGTGCGTGTGTTATGTGTGTGTTTGTGAATATGGGCATGTCTACATCTGTGCTTGTACAGATGTTATGTGCACAGCCTGGCGTGCACGATGGTGAGTGTGTGTGTGTGTGTGCGTGTAGTGTGTGAGAGAGAGGGGATTGAGTTATCCTGCATCTGTGCAAGGCAGCTGGCCCCAGGCCAGAGAGACAGTGTGAGGTGCAGATGGATGAGTCTGTGAGTTTTGTCACCGGGGCCCAGTTTGTGCCAATGTTCATTCAGGCACTGTGCACAGTCTAGGCCTATCAGGTGTCCTGCAGTTGAGTCTCAGTCCCCCTGTGTAGGTCAGGTGTGTAGTTTGTCATGTGTATAGCACTGTGTGTAGGGTATGTGTGTGTTGTACAGGCGGACAGGGATCAGGCCACACAGCCAGGGCTCAAATGTTGCCAGTGTCAACTGATACCGCTTGTGTTACCTGATACCAAGAAGCCGTGTTGTACACAGATAATCCCTGTCACACAGCCAGAGAGCCCCCCCCCCCCCCCTTCACTGCAGCTGCTCAGCCTGACAGTCAGGGCCACAGTGTGGCCTCCTCTGTCTGACCTTATCTCCCCACCCACTGCATCCTCTTTCACAATTGTTTGACCTCTGACATTGGCCCACTCAGACAGACAGACAGTAAAACAGGCAGACAGACAAATAGATAGACAAACACCAGCACAGACAGGCAGACAGAGCCCATGCTGTAGAAGCTCAGAACAGGACATGTGGTTGGTGAAGCAGCCATGTGTGGTTCGTGTGTTGCTGGAGTGAGGGTTTGACCACGGGGACAGAAGAACATGGTGAGAACTGTGAAGTTTGAAATTTGATGGAAGAAAGGGGGTGGGGTTGGAGTGACAGGAGGATGGTATGTTGAAAGTTCGATGTCTGAGATGAGCTGCAGGGGGAGCGGAGAGAGCAGGTGGAGGTGGCTGTCCATGCCACATGTTGCCACACGCCTGCAGATTGTATAACTCCATATTTTCATTCTTCTCAATGTAAGCCTAGCTGTCTGTGTGTTAGCACTGATGTTGTAGGTAGGACAAGCTGTAGGTAGGACTGCGCTTGCCCCCCTGCCTGGAGTTAGGTGTGTGTAGGCCTAGCCAGTGTAGGTATAGATGTCTTTGAGGGTCACATTTGGTTGGCTTGCACTAATTTCAGTTTGATTTCAGCAATTCTGTAGCTTCCTGCTCTGCCCACCATGTCTCTGAGTTTCTGACTTGATTCACTTTTGTTTGTTTGTTTTGTAGTTGTTCTTCCTCATTCTGTGTGTTTGCTGTGTTTTGGACATTGATTTTGTTGTCAAGATGAGCGGTGCACATTCTGTGATCATGCCAGATTGTCCTGTCAACGTCTACATCCTGCTGTGAACACATCCTGCCAGTTTGATGTCGGCCAACAGATCTGTGGCCGTAGTCATTGATGGCCAGAGGTCTTGTTCCTGGATCTGGAGTTGGTAGTGTAAACTATGTACCAGTATGAGTGTGAGATTCTGGTAGAAGATCTAACAGCTCAAATCAGCCAGTTGTCATGGGTGTGGCCAACAGTGTGTAGGAGAGCTGGTCTGGTGTGGATGTGTTCACAACAAGATGGTGATGAAGACAGGACATATTTCACTGGGCTCTGCTCAGCTGAGACAGACGATGGCATTCCACCAGCACAACTGTCATCAGGAGTGGCCGAGTGCTGACGTGGCCTGACGGAGCTGTAGCACTGACCACTGCCCTGATGTCAGTCTGTATGCCATGTCTCTACCTCCACTTCCTCCTCTCTTGTACGCAGCCACAGCACCGCCTAAGCTCTCCACTGGGGCCCAAATTTAGCCATCAGAGCTCAGTGCCCTCACATATCTATCAGGTAGGGGACGCTGGACCCACCAACATGCGCTCAGCTTCAGTGGCCCGCTCCAAATCTGATGCTGCCAGCAGGAAGTCGACCTTCTATGTGGGTTACCAGGGCAGCAATGACGCGGAGGTAGTCTCTCTTTTTATCTATGTACACGCACTTCTTCCCTTGCCCAGCTGCTGGTTGCATCCTTTTTTTTCTTCCCTCTCTCTTTTTTTGTTTTTATTAATACATGTATTATTATTCTCTTTTTTTTCCCCCTGTCTCCTCTGCATACTTGTTACTTATGTGTTCCTGTGTCTGTCAGCATCATGACATGAGTCAGTACTGGTAGGTAGAGGGAAGTGGGTAGAGTGAGTGAGATATCAGTATCAGACACCAACAGTCCTGCCTGGACCTCCGCTGACCACAGTCCAAGCTCAGACTTCACTACACATCAGACATGGGTCTTGTGGCTTTCTGTCTCCCACATGTGGATGTCAGGGATAAACAAAGAGAATATTTGTTGTCATTCACTCCTGGAATTTGGGTCTCATCCCGGAGAACATGACATTGTCCCTAGTTGGTATGTTCTCAGTGACATGTAGCTCCATATCAAGTTTTGATGGGACCACACATGGAGATGGTGGGGAGTTGAACTAAAGAGTAAACCATCCGTGAACTCGAGTGCTTATCAGGAAATATATCAATCTTCATCCCAGAGGGAGACAGTTGAGAGTTTTTTCTCAGTCAGGGAAAGATATGAAGTGGATCAGGCAGGCATGTTTGTGTATCAGTGATCATGTACACCTGATTGGTTGGCTGGCTGGCTGGTTGGCTGGCTAGTTGGCTGGCTGGCTGGTTGGTTGGCTGGCTGGTTGGTTGATTGGCTGGCTGGCTGGTTGGCTGGCTGGCTGGCTGGTTGGTTGGCTGGTTGGCTGGCTGGTTGGCTGGAGTGAAACAATCCCATTAACTCCTCAACCATCTTAAGTTCAAGCTAGGTATTGGCCATGTCAGTCGGTCTCCACCATTGGTAGTGGAGCAGCCATCACCAAGTTCCTTAATCACTCCAGTCAGATTCAATATCTTCTCTCCTGATTTCTCTCTCTCTCCCTTCCTCTCTCTCTTTCTCTCTCAGCACAGCCAGTTGCAGTCCACACAAGGCCTCCCCCCCCCCCCACACACACACACCAAGGCCCACGCACAGGACCACACACACTCCCACTGCTGACACTCCCTCATTTAGTTTGTGAAGTCCTCAGTCTTAGGTAACACCTCCTTGGCAGTGGACCAGCCAGCCAGCTACGGTCATGTGACAACATGTGGGGTGTGTGTGTTTGACACTTGCGTCCACAGACGGAAAGTCAACCGGGCATGCGTGATATGACGTCATACTGCGCGAACTACAATTTTGTAAATATCCGTTTATCCTCTGCTTGTTTTTCCATGTTGTGATACCTTGATCATGTTTTGATCGCTGTTGGCAGGTAAGGCAGGTGTTTTGTTTTGGTTTGCTTTGGTTATGTTACCATTTTAGATAAATAAATAAATAATCTATAGAATAATCATAACTTATTTAGATTGATCAAAATCTAGATCTTTGCATGAAAAAAAAAAGTGTCATGTTTGATCCCGTTTCCCATGCAAACACAGCTGATTGCCGTTTGCATACACGCGCATTAGGCCGGCTGACCTTCTGTCTGTAGACCCATGTGTGTCTGACTGACGTCTCTCTCTGCCTCTAAGTGCTCTGTGGACAACTGTGTGTGAAGCTGCCTGCCCTCCCCACCCTGGCCCATGGTCCACAGCCAGATGTTGCCCTCCGCATCCCAGCCCGCTCCAAGCTTCACTTGCCTCTAGCACTTCCCTGCAGTGTGCCTGGCTGGTCCCCCCCACAACTGTCTGCTAACATTGCTGTGGTCTATTGTGACTGTCTGTGCTGTGTATCTGTGTGTGTGTGGGGGGGGTGGGGGGGGGCTGCAGGCAACAGGCAGAGATTAGCTCAGACAGTGTGCAGGAGGTGAGAGGTGAACTCAGGCCAGGGGTGTCCAAACTGTTTGAGAACAGGGCCAGATTATATAAGATGAAAATGTGTGAGGGCCGAACATTCAGCTTGACATTCTCTTTAAACCATAAACATTAAAATAATCAATGAAAATGAACTATTAGTGAACTTTGTATTCCAAATGATATCCCAGAATAACTTGCCTGCACTAATGTGAAAGATGACACTGAGATCTGGACTGCAGTAAATTGTCCTACTGAAAAAATCCATCTCTGAATTGATTTAGTGTAACGAGGCTGCGGGCTGGATGAAATTTGCAGACGGCCCGTATTTGGGCAGCGGGCGGGACTTTGGCCATGCCTGACTTAAGACAACAGCCAGGCCAGATCTGTGGTTAGAAGTGGAAGGGTCGGAGAGAAAGCCTGGCTGTTGCTGTTGACAGGACGAAGTCTCACCTCCCAGGGTTAGGCCTAAAACATACTGGTCCGACAATCCGACAGAAATCAGTGACAAAGTCACGGATTGAATTGGTACCAAGAAGGAAAATATAGACAAAACGGACAGTGTAATTATAGTCACCTCCGACTGTTGCCGGCTGGCAGAGGTCAGTCGGATTGAAGTACAGCATGTTCCATTTTCTTTGACTTGTCAGACGAACTTTACTCACGTGTCTATAAATAGCCCAGGGGGAGGGGGGGGGGTGGAAAATGGGTGTTTGGGCCCACATTGTCTCCCTGTCTGTTTTGTGTGGGGGGG
>JBCEWB010060419.1:3013-13712 GCA_039654565.1 Peronia peronii
ATAGATAGATAGATAGATAGATAGATAGATAGATATAGATATAGATATAGATATGGATATATATAGATATAATAATGTCAGGAGGTCTGTTTGTTTGGATGAGTATAATTTGTTTTCCAAGTAGTGAAAGAAAAATTGTGACACCAAATTTTGAATCTCATTTATTTATAATACTAATTTAATTTTGTGTTTTAAGCTTTATCTTTTTCAGTTTTATATGTTTATATTCTTACCCATTCATTTTGACACAACTGTTCAAGCACCTTTTTCCATGTGTGAAGAAAGCCTTGATCAAATCACTTACTGACTTGACTGTTACATACTTTAGTGACTCAGTGTAGTAGTGGTAAAATAACATGTCTTGTACTTAATTTTGCCCTTTTTGCACAGGAATGTGGCTTCTAATCACTTTTTCCTCTAGAAGATTGGAGCTCAACTTAATTGGTCACCATTTATTTCAGAGTAAAAGAAATCTTATGACAAATATAATTTAAAACTCTTGAGTCAGTGATTTAATAATTAGTAAAGAAATTTTGGACACTTACAGCCTGCCTTTTCTTTAATTCTTTTTTTTTTTTTTTTTTTTGAATAACTGATACATATAAAAGTTTGCTACAATTAGTTTTCTGCAGCTTAAGTTTTTTTTGTTTTTTTTGAATAACTGATACATATAAAAGTTTGCTACAATTAGTTTTCTGCAGCTTAAGTTTTTTTTTTTTTTTTGCTGTTGCAGTTAAGTCTGTTTTTCTGTAGGCTTTTTTGAATGGTGCTTCATGTTAACATCCATCACCACTTATTTGCAGAGTCTGAAAATGATTTCTAACACTAGCCAAAGATTTTTTAACTCTTCTGATAGGTTTAATTCATAACATCGATTTTATTTCAGAGGATTTCTTTTGTTTATTTTTCCTGCCTGCTCATGTCAGAATGCTTGCCGAGACAGAAGCTGACTACTTATGTTTGCCTGCTCCATTCAACTGGATATCTGTCTGTTAATACCAAAGACACAGGTACAATAATGTGTGGTGGACAGACAAAATGTTCATTTGGGAATGGATGTTAGTCATTTGCTTTGTTGTGATTGTGACAGGAAAGAAATAAAGTTTTGTGTTGATTATATGTTGTTGCTCAAAATCCAGATCAAAATCATTGCTGTGAAATATTAACATCTATACTGTGATTGATTGCCTGTTTATCAAATTTTCTGTGTTCCCATGTGTTTGTCTGGTATTTTTTTTTTTAAGCATCTTCTGAACTTTGCCTTGAAATGTGACATGGAAATATCTTACGTTCTGTGTGCAGATAATATACATGCATTTGTTTTACTTTCAAGTTGAAACTAGTTGCCCCATCTACAATTCAGTCTTGTTTCAGCCTGCATTTAGTTTACCTTTGTGAAGGAAGATGGAGGTGCATGTGATTGTTATTTTAATTCCTGGGTGAATGCACAACTCAATTTATTAAAGATATATTTGTACTTGAGAAATCAGTTTGTAAAGCAGAAATTTTGCAAGTCTCATGTTCAGAATTGGATATCTGCTCTGAACTTTTTTAAATAATAACAGGTCTTGCCTAAGTTTTTTCAGAGTCCCTTAAGTTGGATTTCTAACAATTCATCCAAAAGTAGATCTTTATCATCATGAAATGGACAAGTTTTTCACTAGTCCTGTGCATGATCGGTCATGATAACCGGTTGTATTGGTCATGGAGTCATAATCGATTAATCGATTATAATGGCCAAAGATCGGTTACGTTGGTCATGATTGACCATGAAAGAAATAATTAATCATGGCTAAACAATTTGTGCTTAGCGACACGCGAATCACCTTTCCCATTCCCCTTTCCTTACTCGCCCATGTGAACTTTTTCCATTTAAAAAAAAAAAACCTGATCCTCTAACAATGACACACCAAGAGCTGAGTTGTATTCACCATTTATCCCATATAGTGTCAAGGGGATAATTTTGCTGTAGCCATACTTTGCATATGAATTAAGTTTTAGATAGCTACAAAATGGTAGCATGATATTGTTTCATACCTGTATTGCCATTTTTGTCTCACTGTTATTTCCTGAATATGAATCCATGATCATAGTGGACATGTTGCAGTCTGTTTCTTTGGACACTTTTATGGTTAAGGCCATTTAAATGGTCGATTTTGAGGCACCCGGCACAAGTTTGTATTACATGCTTCTCACTTTTCCTCCCCCTCCCCCATGCAAACTTCTTTGAATAAACGATGAAACAGACCATAGTGTATTTGCCAAAGCAGTACCTAGAAAAAAAAAAAGTAAAAGTCATATGAAACAGACTATTGTTGAGTCTAAGAGTTAGAACACGGCTTTTAATGAGCCATTTTTTCAGCCAGCTAGGTTACATCTCTTTGCCAAGTACAAGAGGTGTAGGCAAGCATTGAAAAGAAGGAAAAAATCACCTTTTCTCTTGTTATTTGAAACATATAGTGGAAAAAAATTATGAAAAAATTATCACAATAGGAAAAAAACATTTTCGTCATATGATGAATTTTTCAGAATTTTCTGTTTCTTATATTTCAGATAACAATCGAAAAAGTGATTTTTTTTCTTCTTTACAATGCTTGGGTTAAACCTCTTGTACTTGGCAAAAGGGAAGTAATTTCGCTGATGGTCAAAATGGCTCGATGACCAAGTATGACCCAGTTGAACAGTGTCTAGTAATTTTTTTTCCCCATCCCCACCCACCACACAGCTCTGCCATTGGTGTCATAGTTTGACACGTGGTATGTCCTCAAATTATTAATTGGTGAGATGGTTGCCACTTTTTTAAAAATCAAATTAAAATCATAACTGATGAGAGTTATAAAGTAATATTTGGTATCAAACTGCACTAGAAGTCAATGCCCGATCGATCTGCAGATTTGAGAGATATTGAGTTTCACACCCCATGTTTTTCTTAATCTAAGTCCCCTGTCAAAGGTCAAGTGAGTGACACTCAGGCTGGCTGTGGGTGGCGGGTTTTTTATTGTTGCAATAGACTAAGGTCATAACTGATAACCATAACTGATGTGATGTCATACATGACAAAGGAGGAGATATTTAACTGATAGAATAATCGATCATCGTCAGTCATAGAGTCGATTACTCGGTTAACCGTCAATCATGAACATTGTCAGTCATGCGCAGGCCTATTTTTAACAGTGGTAGAGAAATAGGAAAGAAAAGTAACACTGATCTTTGTTCTTATTTTTGTCTATTCTGTTTACATGGTACCCGTGTGTGGTAATGTTTTATCATCTATGACAATATGTTAAAGCTGGAATAACATTCCCTCTTGTTCCTGTCATTTCGAAACTATACTGAAATTTACATATCGATAATATGTAGAATTTTGCTATAAACAAATATCTACACATAGTTTTTTCTTGTTGCTTTTTTTTTTTCGCTCATAGTTGTCCAGGAAATTTACATGTACTTAGGTGAAAAAAATTAAACAGGATTTTTATATCACCAAAGATGTTTATTTAATGTTTTGGATGAACATATTCTGGGATGAATTACTTTCTATCTGAATGAAATATATTTACTTCCAATCAACTACATTCAGCATTCTTATTCCCATGGGAAATGAAGAAGAAACAATACTTACATAAGCCACATTCAAAGTCATGTCTCTGCATTTTTCATACATACTCATCATTAACACCACACTTTGTACATGTGACATGAATTATCATTGTACATGAATTTTACACATGAATTCAGTTTTCCAAGCATTCATCTCAAGCACAAAACATGTATTAATTTGAAATTACATCCTCAAATCATTCTTTCTGAACACCCACCATTCACGACTGATTCTTCCAGTATCAAAACACTATAGCCCACTGTATCACATTTGGGTATTGTTGTGAATGACCACATTAAACCACATCCTCATTATCCTTGTAATAATGTAAATTTCATTTGATCAGATCATACATTGCATCAAGGCAAAAATATCAGATTAATCAATGCTGTTCAGAATTTTTATATGTCATGCAATCAGAGGAAGAACGCCAGATGCCATTGTCAATAGTGGCTTTGTTGAGAAAACTGGATTTTACTGACCCTGGCATCGACAGGAGTTAACTCTGAACAGGAAAATCTTGGCACAGAAGAGTCGTAACTTAAAAATACCTCAGTAATGTATACTCATTAGGCCTACTCTTGCCAGTGACACCAATAATCTTTCATATGAAACTTTGACATTCACACTCATGTAACCATTCTTGCAACATATGGTTTCTATCCACACTCACTTTTCAACATTGTTCTTTCGCATCCCAACATCCATTTTCTCTTCTACAACACGCATGCTACGACGTTTTCTTGACTTTTTTCTCTTTCTCATCTTCCTCAATGATGAAGTTAAACAAGTCTCTAATTGTTCTAAAATCTCCTCTTCCAGGGTTATCTTTCTTTGGTACAATCGGCATCATGGAACCAACTTTCTGACGAAACTCTTTCAACTGGAACATAAAATTTCAAGAAATAGAGAAAAATGTCAGCCAAATTATCAGTGGTTCTAGATTAAGTTTTAAATTACAAATTCAACTTGTTACACAACCTCAAGTCATCAATTTCAACCGTAACTTATAATTCATGATATCTAATTAGAAATAACTGGTATACTTCTTAATCCCTCTAGATATGCTTTTATTATGTCATTGCGAAGGAGAATTAAATGAAAAATGTAATATCATATATTTCTTTTTCATTTAACAGTATTATATTTATTTTTTCAAGAACATGACTACACTTATCAAAAAGCATCTGGTTTGTACAAATTCTAAATCAGGGAAGATATCTCTAGCTAGATCTGGATGAAATTTATCCCACACTGAGAATCCTGGATGAGAGCTAATGCTTACATTGTGTACTCCCATCAGTTTCCACACTGTAAAACACAGCAAACTGAAACCGGCCACCGAGTAAAGAGATCCCCTGGCCAGAGCTCGAGTGGCTAGCCTGACACCGCTCTCGGGAATTTCACGGGAACTGTGGATGCCCTGTGGATATCGTTATAAAGGAGCATGTGAAATTACTCTAAATCCAAATGTAGCGCATCCAGTGAAAGTCGGATGTCTAAAAGGAGTTTCATTGAGAAAATAGGTATTGACCGACCATGGCGTAGTAACGGGTTAAAATTCAAAATGATATCTGTAAATAATATTTTATCTCCGCAAGGAAGAATCGACACTCAATTATTTTCTCACCAAAGTCGAGTACCGGTATATTTGAAATCGTGTAATCATACTCATTTCATCAACTGTGGGCAAACTCGTTTCACTCTGTTGTATGATAAGAATTTGTTTCATTGTGGTAAGCAAAAAGGAAGACAAAGAGTTTCACACAATTACAGAGGCCTGTGTGACCTGTGGCTTTGTTATTCATTCAAGTCTGAATTTCTGTTTGAAAGTTTATGTATGAAAACATCCAAGAATGAAATAAATATTCGTGTTTGTTTTTGTATGTGTGTTCGGGTTTAAGGGCACATCTGCACGATCACGGCTATACCGGTACGATACATTTACATGTCAAGAAAGTAGGGAGAGGAAAGAGAGTGGGACTGAAGACAGGAGCAAGGAGAAGCAAAGACATCATTCCTGGAATGTCGAGGATGGTATTCTATGGAAGAATCCCATCGATCGCGGGCTTTCACCGCCTGCAGCTGATAGCAAAGAACCTTCTTATATACCCCGGGCCTCCACGGGAGCTATACAATAATAATATGTTAGTGTTACAGCCTACCTTACCAAAACAACACATACGCTACTCCAAAGGCTTCAGAACTATCCATCCAGCCATCATGGTAATATATGCATTGCAAGGTCTTATAGCTCATGAACGAGTACTACATCAACTAGAAATAATTAAAAGTGAAAATGTACCCTGTATTAGTATTAGATAAGGGGGAAGGCCTGGGGAACGGCGGCGGGAGGGGGTGGGGGGGGGGGGGGAGGATGTGTGTGTGAAACAGATTAGGAACTAATTATTAATGACTACGCCAATATTTGATGGAAATGAATTCATGGAAAAACAAAAAACAAAAAAAAAAAAAGTGAAATGTAAACATTTGGAACATCAAGCAACATGTTAGATGGAAAAAGAGCTTGGACACCAACATGTTAGACAGGACTTGTTTTATAAGTTCCAAAATTAATAAGAGACCCAGCCCATAAGGATACAAAAATCTCCGACAAAACATGTTAGGGCAGCACCAAGGAAGTTATTGAAACGTGCAATTGCAAGTTTCTCCTGTCAAATAATTAAATCTATATGTAGCCCCCCCCCCCTTTCCCCTTTTTTATTACTGTTATTTTTTTTCATGTATGTATTGTATCTGTGTCTATTTCTTGGGCTCGTTTATAAATGTGGCTTCATTAGATACTGAAATTATCAGCTGTCAAATTCCTCTTAACAATTTAACATCTCTGCTCGCTTTCAATATGTCTATGTTCTGTTGTTAATTAACAATTCTTCATTTGTTCTTCAGTTTTATTATTGTTTTGTTTTGTCTTGCGATTTTAGCTGCTTTTATAAGAATGGCTTGTGCCAGAGGCTGTAAAGATCATACGAATAGTTAAGAGTCCTAGAAACCCATGGATCAATACTTACCTTAGCAAACATCTCCGGGTCCTGTCTCTTGGCCATGGCCATTGTCATACCAAACCCCCCAAGGATGGACATTCCAGTGATTGAAGCCAAGAACATGCCGGCTGGGGAAATACGGAGAACACGATCCATCGACAATCAAACAGTGTAGTGGATGGGACAGCAATGTGAGGCTGGAACTGGGGAACCTTTCACGTGGCTCTTATTTGTTGACCTCCTCATTAGAGAATTTTTGAGAGAGTCTAAAACAGAAGTAATTGAGTATTTCTCATTTCCTAGCAGTAGAGAGAAAGATGGGTGATGGAACTGCAATTTTGTGAGATGTTAACGTAATTGTTCCCCTATGCATAGTTATTTTAAATAATCACTACGGTAGGATTGCTAAATGCTCTGACAGCCTTTTTAACATGATTTTCCTGCTGTCCCTATCAGTAAATTATTTTACCCATAGAAAAGACAGATTAAAAAGGAAGGTTAAAGAAAAATCAGGCATCTCTGATTATATTATGCTGGCAATAAAAAACCGGGAGACCACTTCATTAAGTCACTGAAATGATTTAATTCGGAATGACTCGATGCACTCACTTTACAATCAATTACAGTATTGTAAAGAACATACCGGCGTTTGTTGCATAGGTAATCATGAGCGTTACAGAAATAAATGCTGAATGTTTAGCCAACTACTAAAACAACACATTTTTCAAAACTGAGCCAGTCGGCAGATATTTTTTCATGCTCAACAAAGACATGACATAACGGCAATGTCTACAGGTTCAATATCGAAGTCTGCAGTGTAGCGTAGCCATTTCACATAAATATACTCGAACAAACAAAAAGGGAAATGCTTCATAAAACCACTGACATAATCTCTGCAATATGGACCCATTGTTCATAGGACCTACTGAAGATGAGTTTCAGTCTGCTGAATTATTATTTTCTTTCGTTTGGCTTTGCATGTTACAGACAAACATGAAGGCGAACTATATCCTCGGAGGTGAAATGGAAGTGTGAGATACGGCAGTAGATGTACTTTAAAGGGGGAGGGGGGCTAAAACTTTTTTTTTTTCCTTAGGTCATTTTACTGTGTGCATAATTGCCAGGTCTATTTTGGAAACCTGCTTGTCTTGTCGCCATCTTAGATTTTGTCCTGTTTTTCAACATTTAGCTCCTCTGTTACGACCGCACCAAATCGTTCCAAACTTTGCATGCCATTTTTAACATTACTGTATTATCTAAGGTGTCACGAGCAAAGTGAAGTTTCACTGGTAGTTCTGTTTTGTTTTTGTTTTAATGAATTCTTGAGAATGACATATCGTCGCCTGAGTCAAAAAGTCCTGTAAGCGACATTTTCCAAAGTCTACAGGAGAGGCAAAAAACTCCAGCATTATTATAGTTTTGTAGGTATTTAATTGAACGTTAGATATCACATTAATGAAAACAACAGAAATACGTTCATATCAAAAGGACTCACAAAAATAGTCATCTTCACCAGAAAAGACGGATGAACAGGAATACAACACTAAACATTGAAAGAAAGTTGAGATCAAAACTCCTGTATGGTACATATACAAGATTTCCTCACCTAAATTGGTAGAACTTGGTATGTGACTGGCACATTTTAGTAGAGTAGTTTTTTTAAAATACATCTTTACTGAAACATTACAAATAGTTGAAAGTAAAAGCGAACTTATTATGATACAGTCTGACATTAGGCCTTTATCGATTATGAAGCCACTCTAACCTTCTCGGCCACAATGGATATAACGTACCCGGACGCTCTACAAAAACATTCTCTGCATCTATTATTTCACATAATTTTTCAATGAGACTCCCTGCATTCCTTTGTCAACCATTTTCTAAAAGATGTATGGAAGTTAAAAAAGTTACTATGTCTTATATTCTCAATATTATTATTTTGCGAACATCACTGATTTTATTATTGGTAATTCATTGATGGGTGCAAAATACCCACATCTTGAACTGAAGAATAAATCCTGTAACACCCTCTCAGCCATACAAGGGTGTAATGCACCCAAGTTTTCGACCTGCGTTTGTATGTGTGTATGATGCTTGAAAGAGAGATGATGAGACAGAGAGATGATAATTATCGAATTATCGGTGTAATCCTCGTCTTCCACTTTTGCCCACTGCCCATCCGTTCATCAATTCCTTCTCAGTGCGAGAGTTAAAGATATGTTTAGCAGTTCTCTTAGAAACTGATCTGCTTTGTTGGTGGCATGCTGATCTTTTTGGCTACTACATCAGCCTTCTCGCTGCTTGCAATGTTGTAGTATTTGGTATCCACTGTAAGCATGAGCTGGACGGCATAGATGTTAATGAATTGGTTGAGGGTACTGATCAGGCTTCTGTCTGTGGAATTGTTGAGTCATATTCCAGTGTCTGTAAAAAAAAAAAATTCATCTGAAAAGATCACGTGTTCTATTCTCTCTGGGTAACGGGTGAAAATTGTTCTGATTTGCTGGGTACCAGCTTCAATTGCAAATCCTTCTGCTTCATAGATTGAGCACATTGCTCCACAAATCGTAGAGCTCATCACCTGTTTCATCAAGATATTGGGACAGCAATTACTTCTGTGGTTGACATATCGTTCTATGGAGAATATCTCTGATGCCTTTGATGAAAAATACTACGCTAGTTTTGGCATGTGTTCACGGATGTCAGACAAGTATTTGGAAACAGTATTTGGGGTGCATTTGATCAAGGCCAACTTCTCCAGAAACAGATTTTCTGCCTTGATGATGTTCATCAGATTCGATAACAGAACACGCGATGTGTTTGATCCGATATGGGATGTATAGAACAAACTCCTTGGCAATTTTGCGAGACACTACCACCTTGGCGAATCTGTAACTGTGAACGAACAGTCGGTATCTTTCCGGGGACGATGTCCTTTTCTACAGTATCTTCCGTCCAAACCGGATAAATATGGAATCAAAATCTGTGGGCTACTGATCCCATGAACGCACTCAGGGGAATCTTTTATTTGGATAAGATACTGAATCGGGTGGAGAGGCGTGATTGAGCCATCGGTCTGGGAAGAAATGTCACCCCTGAATTGTGCCAATACTTTTTCAAGAGCAGTCGCAATGTAACTTGTGATAACTTTTCTACAGATCTCAGTCTGGCAGAGGGTTTTACTGAACCACAATGTCACCCTGACTGGCACGGTGAAATGCAAAAAAAAAAAAGAAAAAAAAGAAAAAAAAAAATCTTGCTTCCAGAATTCTTGGTTCCAGAATTCAAATCCCAAACAGGTTCGACATTGTACGAGTCACTTTTCGGATTTCATCAAAACGCCACACTGGAAGCTTCTCAATCAAAACAGCAAAGAATATAGTATTACTCAGCACGATGAACACTGATGGAGAGGCCAATGGTGGTCCGCAGAAGAAACATCTCATTGTGGCATATTACAGTTCAGCAAAGGGAGGTGTCCACAGCAAGGACAAAATGGCCCTTGCATAGACAAGCAAGAGCAGAAGACCCCCCCCCCCCAAAAAAAAAAATGGTCAGTGGTTCAGTAATCTCCTGAATCATTCTACAATTTCTACCCGAGATCTGGTGCATCAAATTCCGAGTGACATTTTTATCTCATCTAGATAGAAGACAAATGTTCATGATGCAGGTTGTAAGATCCATGATGAGAGGGCAGAGTAAAAGAGGAAGTCGTCTGCCAATACTGCCCATTACTTTCAAGGAAGTCAATGGACTCTAACTCAAGAAAGTGAGCCCTAAATATCAAGAACCAGCTAGCACATCGGCAGTCCCTCCCTCTAAAGGATCAGAGAGTAAGTAGTTCAGATGTGCCTATTTGTGCATCGACACCTGGTGCGCTTCATGTGGCAAGTTCATCTCTAGAGCCCTTGTTGCTAAATTACTGTTGTTTTTTGGACGATTATATACACGAGAAAACTTTCTCTCTCTCACACACACACTCGCACGCACTCACGCACGCACACACACACACATATATACACACACACATACATACATACATACATACATACATACATACATACATACATACATACATACATACATACATACA
>JBCEWB010060451.1:0-13710 GCA_039654565.1 Peronia peronii
CGTTTTCACAGAATTGTAGCCGAGAAATGATTCTTGAATGTTGAACAGGCAGATGAGTGCTGGTAATTGAAAGACGACAGATATAAAGGATTAAAAACAACTATTAATAAGGGCAACGTGACCTAGAAACACTATCGCATAGGCCCGACTCGTGACCCCCATTAACCTTGCGTCAGGCGCGCTGGTGGGGGAGATTTATTGCCTGAACTAAAAGTCCTGATTCGAGCTGAAATGCGACGGCGTGATTAGATCAATAAACTCAGTTCTGTCATTTTTTTTGTTTCGTGTCATATGAAACTGAATGATGTTTTTTCTTCTATTTTGCTTCCTGTCTAGCTGGCCGCCTGAGTGTCTCCGAGGTTGGGGTGAGAATGAGCAGACCATGACCTCAGGCAGGAAAGAGACAATTGGATTTTCTTCCAAGGGCGACGTCTGGTCATTTGGCACGCTAATGTGGGAGGTCTTCGCCAATGGGACGTTACCAATGGATGCCATACCCAGCGAAGTGCTGCAGGTAAAACGTTATAACACGCCGCTGTTTGTCAAGCTCTTGAGCCGTAGCTATACACAAGGATGGAGACTCCCCAAGAAAAACAATATGGAACCACGTATATACAAGCTCATGGAGAAGTGTTGGGCTTTGCACCCTGACTCTAGACCAACCTTTGAGATCCTGAAGGAAGAGCTGGCTTAAGTCACCGGTACTGGTCCTCTATAATTTCCTTTAAAATTTATGGTCTTACACTTACACAGCCAGGTACTGCAGGTCAACAAATCATCACATAGCCAGGCATTGTATGTCTACAAACCATCACATAACCAAGGGAACGGCATGTTTTGCGACTGTAATATGGAAACAATAGATTTCTTTCTCGCGGATAGAAGTAGAGCTGCATCAATAGGCCCAGATAGACCTCCAGGTCTAGGTGCACCATTAGGCCCAAATAGGTGGTGCCTTAATTTTTTTGCCAGAAAGAGCTATTGGTACCACTGTAGAACATTCATTCTTTTGTTGGACATATGTCTTGCACCCAGGGCAGATGAGTCAGAATCACACGTGGTGATTTCGAGTTACAGTTGCTTTTACTATTTTTTACTATTTTCTGACTATAATACCAAAATTTTTCTTTTTTCAGGTTAAAAAAGGTTAAAATGTCATTTTGTAAAAGCAAAAAAAATTGAGTATCTTAGTCGGAAAGTAGTTAAAAACGGCCGTGGATCTTTATCGCCTGGCGTGACTTCTGACTCCTTAGTCCTGGTCGCAAGACATATAATACTAGTGATATTATCTCCAGCTGTGCTAGAAAAGCTACATCCTTCTATGTCTGGTCATAAACGTCACACTCAGTTGTTTAATTGCATACTCAATTATGGCTGTTTTAAGCGCTTTGTTTTTTTGTCTCATCCGTCCTGTCCGGTGCCAAAGAAGAAAAGAATGAAAAATGTGCCCGGCAAGTAGCATGATATTTTGTGATATTCCACGGAACAAATCTAAGAAATTGTCCTGCCAAAAAAAAAAATTTCTTCGGAAAGAGTTAGTGCTAGACTATAATCAGTTCCTTAATTTCATTTCCTTAATGACGCAGATGGTCATTAAATCTCATAAAAGTTAGACCATGGGATAAACACATTTGTGGCCAATGATTTTTGGCTTTCTCTCAGCTAAGCGGGGAGATCCTGAATGCTGAATTTTCATTCCCTGTTGAGTGCTGATGTTTGGCATTGTATTTGCTTGTATGTATATGGACATGTTTTTTTTTTTTTTTTTTTCTGAAATGCTTGTACTGTCTTTGTATTGTTCTGTATTTTTTTTTCTAGAAATTTCTTCAAGAAGTACAGAATAATTCAGATTTGTGTCTACAGGCAGAAGGTCAGCCGGGCTATTGCGCATGCATACGACGTCATACCACACGAATTGTAGGGTTAGGATTAGGGTTAGGGTTAGGCTTGGGATTAGGGTATATACAATAACAGTAACTTATTTAGCTCGATCTAAATCTAGATCTTTGCACAAAAAACATAAAAATGTCATGTTTGACCAGGTTTACCACAGCATTTGCCATTTCTGCACATGTGCATTAGGCCGGCTGACCTTCTGTCTGTAGACACATTTCGAATTCTGTATATTTCGTGTCATAAGTAATATAGTCAAATGTATCTGTGAATGATCTTGTCTTTTAGTTTGACCAGATCTCCCACCTGCTGGTTTGTTTTTTTTTTTGTTTCTTTCCATTCTTTCCTTTTTATTTCTTTCATGGTTGTTTTTTTTTCAGATATTCCTATAAAACACTATGTGTGGTTGTAGAATTTCTTTTGGTGTACGACTGCTGTAGATAATATATTTCTTCAGATTGTGATGGTGATCTTTGTGAAAAGAAAAACTTTATTCGGATATTATGTTGATGCTGTATATATAGTGTTATTTGATTTACTCCCTCTACATAGTGACTCAGTAATAGTTCATACTTGACTTAGCTCGATCTAAATCCCCAGCGGAGTGGTTCTAGCTCCTGCTAAAAATAGAAAACTCATGAACGTGTGTTACATGTACCATGTTTATCTATGTCGTTCAATCATTAACACTACTCACTACAGATTCAATAAGCTCACAGCGAAGAGTTTAAGTCCTAAATTCCCAACCCGCCGCAGTGGGGCCACACGAAAAAATGAGCCAAACTTGTAAACAGTTTGGAGTGTTTGTACCCCCTGTTTAAAATAGATGCAGGGATTCCCAGCTTTTAGCTTGGTCGGAACAAATCTTATATCCCATCACTTCCTTTGGAGCATAGGTCAACCAGAACAGTAGTCTCCCCTACTTTCTCTGGTCTCTTGTGATCTTCCTTGCATTCTTTCAGGTCACATTGGCGGCGTTTTGAGTGTTTGCCTCCAACTCTGTCAAGGGCACCTTCATGTGACTTTTCTTTGGTAGATTCCGATCAAGAGCCTGTCAGGTGATGTTGACAGGCTTTTTCCTTAATGTATGTCTGACCCAATGCCATTTTCTCCTTGTGATCTGTATCGTCACCACTTTGACTTTCTACATTTAAGGGTTAATTCTAGTGTAGAAACAAGAGTTGGAACATAAAGTCCTTGTTTTTTTAAAAAATGTTCGAGAAATTTATTTTGTCGGAGTTGCTGGTGTGATTTAGATGAATCAAAATGAGAAAACTCCAATTTTTGCTGGTTTCCTTTTGGAGATGAACTGTTCAGTTTACATTTGTGTGCCACATTTCCTTCAGTATCACTTTCTCCTGCTGCTTGGCTATTGCCGATGTCATAGTGCAAAGTAGCTTTGCATTGCCTGCTCCTTCATTATTTTACAACCCCTCCCTCCCCCCTCCCCCCTCCCGAAAAAAAAAAAAAAAAAAAGCAAATCAAGGTAGCCATCTGCTGGTAGTTGAAAGCCATATGTTTTGTGCCCAGGCCAAATGAGTCGGAAGTCGTGCCGGTTGATTTCGAGTTGTAGCCTCATTTTTGACTGTTCTTTACTATTTTCTGACTATGATACCAACGTTTTTCTTTGTTTAGAGTAAAAAAAGTTACATTGCTGTTTTACGAAAGAAAAACAATCAGACTATCTTAGTCGGAAAGCAGTTAAAAGCGACCCAAAACGGCCGTAGATCTTCATCGCCCAGCGTGACTTCCGACTCATTTGCCCTGGTTGCAAGACATATTAAGACGTAACAGGAACACAAATAAAAAAGCATTCACAGTCTAGTTTCATTAGTGTCAAAGGATTGGTGATGTGATCATGAACCACAGTTTCCTGAAAACTTACAACTGATTACTTGGATTTCCCTCTTCAAATGTCATTCTCACCAAGAGTCAAGGCTCTCCTCACTCATTGCTGAATCTAGTCCATTCTTGAAACACATTTTTGCATTGTTATTTGCAAATCAGATCACAGGTTTGCCAATAGATGTGTTCTATTAAGGCAGCTTTTGTTTTTGATACTGTCTAATATAGGGTCATTATTTGTTTAAACAGACATTACATTGGATATCAAGATCTTGTTTGATGGAGTTATTTTTTTTATATAACAGTCATCCAGGTTTTAATTTTTTTTTTTTACTAAAGTTTTAAAAACTTCTTTTGATGAAAATTTGTAAAACAGAATTTGATACAGTGGCTTTTTTAGTTTAGGGCTGTCTTCAGTTTAAGTGTTGGGTACATTTAACTCTTAATTTAAATACCTTGTTGATAAAGTAAGGATGTCAATCCTTAGGCCATGTGTTTATTCCTTATAGTGCAGTGGTGAAAAGAAGATGAGAATAATTTGTCATTTGATGACAGAAAAATGACATTTTGTACCCTGTGGTGCACTGTGTCTTTTGCTTTGTTCACCCTTTCATCCAGACCAGCATTATTGTTAACTCTAAAGTATCAGTGGATACTGCTGGAGAGACAGAGTTGCTAGCTAATGTTAACTCCTTCAGTGTCACAGACCACCTTGGTGATCAGCTAAGTAAATAGTTTATATGGACTGCGACAGCAGGGTGAGGAATGTAGGCACGGTTAATGAGGTAGAAAACTCAATTATGGATGAGATCGGTAACGTTTTTTTTCTTCGAATTCTGGGGGTGATTTCCCCTGACAGTGAAGCCAAGTGCTAGTGTTTTACAATGCATCAGGGTTTATGATGACCAAGGATTGATATGAGATGCGACAGCATGAAATCAGGCTCTCGACAAATTTTGAGCATATGGAGTTATTGGTATCACTGTAAAAATTATTAATTTTCCTTTCTATGTGTGAAAAAACAATAGTTCTCCTGAAGCAGAAGTCAAGATATTGGCAATTAAAAACGATGGGGGTGACCTGTTGCTGCAGCTGAAGTTAGTGAGAAAATGGCCGATCACTTTTGTTAATCCTTAGTAGGTCATGCTATTAAATTACAATTTTTGGGTCTTTGTTCAATGTATTTCGGCAAAATTAACTCTGAAAAGTATTTTTAGATTGATATAGAAATATTCTGTGAAGAAAAAAAAATTGCATTAAAATTCCATTTACTGTTCAAAAACACATGATTTCTCTGGTCGGCTCAGTTTGACGAGTGCCTGATTTCATCGTGTCGCGCCTCATATAGTGATTAGATTACATTTCAACCACAATCAAGTGACATTTTTAGTTCACTTTTTGTTGGACTTGTAGCTCAGTCTTGAGACCAGGAAGAGATGACAGCTGCATGTCTTTGGAATCAGTTGGTGATTTGAGACAGAATGTATGACCCAGGACAAGCAACACATCCGCAAACTTGGGCGTTACATTTGGATATTTCTGAAAAGAAGAGAAAGAAAAAAAACCAGCCCAAAATTCTCAAATTTTCAAAAAATTCATGCATTTCCTATCCAAAAATGACCCTGTGTTCAAAAGTTTCATTTCTCTTTAAAAAAACATCCATTTTTTTTTCTTCCAGGAACTGAATTGTTGCACACACTTTGCCATGTTGAAGAAGTTTTTCAAATTTTTTTTTTTCTTTATGAATATGTCTCTTTGAAATGCATTTCTCCAGGGGAAGCCTAGCATAGACGTAAGCGACCATGTCTCATGACACTGAAGGAGTTAATAGTTATGTTTAACAGTCATGATCAAGGAAGGACAGTGTATGGTTTAAGGTGGATCGAGTGCTATGAAGTTCATGTTCTCACACTGTGTGGGCTGTTCGGAAGGCAGCCAGCCATTTTTTCCCCACCAACTAAATAATTTCCCTTGGCTATGGACAAGAGATAGAAGTCACCAGGTCAGACCTCTGATACTTGTAGCATTACTTGTTAGATTTCCTATGTATATGACCTTTTTTGAAACAAACAAGGCAAATAATTATGAAAAATTAACACCATGAGAGAAAACATTGTCATCATATGAGACGCAACACGATGAAATCAGGCGCTCGTCAAATTTTGAGCATATGGAGTTATTGGTATCACTGGGAAGATCATTCATTTCCCTTTCTGTGTGTGAAAAGATGTTTGCTCTACGTAAAGTAGAAGTTGAGATATTGGCAATTAAAGACGATGGGGGTGACCTGTTGCTGTAGCTGAATTTAGTGAGAAAATGGCGGATCATTTTTGTTAATCCTTATTAATTTTTGTTAGGCCATGCTGCTAAATTACAATTTTTGGGCTTTTACTCAATCTGTTTCAGCAAATTTGACTCTGAAATGTGTTTTTAGATCAATATAGAAGGGTTTTGTGAAGAAAAAAATGCGTTAAAAATTCATTCACTGTTGAAAAACACATCATTTCTCCAGTCGGCTCAGTTTGACGAGCAACTTGATTTCATCGTGTCATGTCTCATATGTCTTGTGCCCAGGGCAGATGAGTTGGAAGTTGACCGGGAGATTTGGAGCTGCGGCCATTTTGAACTATTTTCTGACTCGGATACCAAAATTGTTATTTTTTCAGGTGAAAAAAGATTTTTAACAAATTTCTTTTTAAAAAAAAAATTTTTGTTTAATCGTTAACTGAGTTGGAAAATAATTAGAAATGTCCGTAGCACGAAATTATCTGAGTGATGATTGATTGATGGTGCCTTTTCAATAATGTAGCCCATAAATGTATCAATTGCTATGGCGAATAAGAAAGAATTATCAATGTCGTTTTCAGAATTTATCTCTGAAGTCTTATTTGTGCATTTTGCAGATGACTTTTTAAATGCTTGGTGGGAGATCCAGCTGTTTTTATCAGAATCTCATCGTTCAGTTATACCAAACTTAATCAGCCTGACGTCAGTACATATGTCCTGTATAGGATGCATAAATAACCTCTCACATTGTCAGCATTGAGGTCTCGGAGACAGGCCAAAATGAAACTGACCTATCCTGCTGACCAATGAACACCCTTCTTGTTTTTGTATGGAAAGGTTTAAAATCAAATAAGTTATAATGAGAAAAAAAACAAAAGGCACATTAATTAATTTTGCTTTTCCCTAACTGATTCAGTGACAGATCCCATTTTGATTTCACCTAGATGAATGACAGTCTGTGAAATGGCCTACATCATCAGCTGTTTGATCAAAATAACCTATTGCTCTGTGCAAAAAGATCTGTCTCATACATTCACTCATGCATTTTTGGGTGACGTCACACATCTCATCATTTGAAAACTTGAGAATTTGAAATATATGTACACATACACCCTATATATGGATGTAATTATGTATTAATATTAAGTTACTCACCACAGCTTTTTTTTTTTTTTTAAATATCTGGGTTAATTTTTTTTTTTTTAAATAGGAAGCTGAAAATAACTGCAGATGACTTAAAAATGAACAGTCTGTTAATTGTATATCAATATAAAGGCAGTAAAATGAGCAGTTTGGATCGGCATGTTTCGTGCAAAAATAAAGAAGTATGGATGGGGTTGTTTTAAAATTTTCTACACCAAACCAGCATAACGGACCAAGTTGTCAAGCTGAAGATAGTTGGCTCATTGGAGGTTGATGAAAACTAGTGCTCAGCTATTTGTGGACCTGGAGCAAAAACTCTGCGCTAACTACGGCCTGTGGGCTTTTTGAAACAGGTTTGTTTTTTTTTGTTTTTGTTTGTATTAAAAAAATAAAATCAAATGTTAAAATCAATACAAAGACAAAAGCTCTTGTACTATGGCCATACAAGAAGGCATGAAAACATCCAGAAAGAAATCGTAGAAGGAAAAGTCAAAGGGAAAAGAGGAAGAGGCAGAAGACGTAAAAGCTGGCTCAAGAATATTGAAGAGATGACTGGGAGAACAATGAATGAGTGCTGCGAGATTGCACTAGACCGAGAAAGATGGCGTGTCAGGACCTCCAACCGCTCTGTAGAGATGGAACCGAATGAATGAATGAATTCTATTTAAAAAAAAAAAGAGAAAAAAAAAAAGTAAGAAAGACGGTTGTGTTGCAATGTGGTGAGCTGAGGTTATGCGATCAAACTGGGCTTGTAACAAAAGGAATCATAGGTACCACAAGACACAATTGTCCAAGACTTCAGGAACCAGAATCTCACCGCTATAGAACAATGACAGACTAAAGCTAAACTACTACTGATGAATCATTGCATTCCTCAGCATGGGAGCTACGGTGTCACATAATGTCATTGAAAGGAAATGTGTCCAAGGAATGGATGTATGGGGGAAGGAGGGGGAGGGGGGGGGGGGCGAATCAGAAATCCTAAGACACCAACATCATGTGTTTGTAAGCCCTGGGTCTTTTTGAATTACATGTGCGATATATTTGATTTGATTTTCAACTACCTCTGATATTTCTGCTATTTCAGTTGATGTTTCTAATGTGTCCAATTGTTTCTGTAGATTTGTCCATAAAGTTCATGCCTTGATGGTTGTTCAGTGTTGGGAACTTTTGTGGCCAGCCTGTGTTAATGTCAATAGAATCCTGATGGCCGAACTCCACTTATGACTTGTGTCACAGTCAGTTTCTTTCTCAAAATCTCACAATCTGTAAACATGACTCATGACATTTCACTGCCTTGAAATGACAGGGTCGTAAGTCCAGTCAACCAGATTTTGAGAAAATGGTCTCCAAAGTTTAGGCATGTTATAATTTTTTTTCCAAATACCACAAAATTCATCTGTTTATAACAGACAAAATTGGAGTCTTACACAATGAACACTCACACAGGAGAAAAATCACAGTGCCGAATGTATGGAAACAGGTTTAACTCCATTTTGTGAAAAAATGAACTTACACAGGGCAGTGATTTCCTAGAGCAGTGCAATAGATAGAGTAATAGATGTAGATCTTTGAAATCTGTAGATGTTCCTTCAGCATTTCACCTCACTCATTCCAACCTTGGTCTGCTGACAAACAATCCATTGAGTTTCAAATCTCAATAAATTTGTCAAACTAAAAAAAAAAAAAAAAGTCAAACAAACAAACAAAAAACTAAAAAAAAAAAAAAAAAAGGTATCAGTTTCCTGAGTTTCAGATCTCAATTTTCCAAACTAACCCTCCCCCCCCCACACACACACAAAAAAAAAACGACAACAAAGAAATCCTATATAGTCTTGGATATAGAATTCCCAGCCTCGTAAGGATATGTGTGTATATGTGCAAAATGTGTTTTTATTTTGAATAGTTATTTATTTACAGTATTGGTATAGAAATTAAGTAAGACAGTTCCACGTAATAGTGAACAGTGCTACGGTACTTAATCATTTAAGGTAGACAAGATAAACTTTATTCACCCTCATAAGGAAATTCCATTCACAGTCACAACACGTATGTAAGATAATCCTCTCACATTTACTTGAGGGAAAAAATATCAGAACTAGTATCCCAACAAGGCAGACTCAAAGAACATTGTCTCAGCTTGATCATCGAGATAAGCTCCACTAGCAGGTTGGAAGACGTATTACAGAACGTAGCTTGATCAGATTATCGCTAATGTCAGGAATGAAGTTGTTCTGGAATACGTTCAGCTTTGATGTACAGACCTTCTGGTATAGGCCGTCCGTGCACTCCTAATTTCCTATAACAGTTGTCTCGCAGCCAGTCAAAATGAGACTATGTCAGTTTTTCACTATATGGTGTTTTTGGTATCATGTGAAAAGCTTATTTCATACTCTTTCAGGTGGTGAAAAAAGTTTTTAGCTAAGGTTTATTCTTGCCAGAGATATTGCAGTTTAAAGAGATCACGGAGGACCCCCCAGCAATGATTGAAATTCCGAGAAAATCAAGTTTAAATGAACAGTCGAACGCATAAATCTACATGCCTACCTCACAAAACTGGGGTTTTAATGAAGAAATATTTATAAATCGAGGGTAAGACCGATACTGTCTTGTTCAGAAATGAATGCACTTTTGATTTCTGCAATAAAAAAAATGTCGATGCCTGACCCCCCTCATCACATTCAAAGCTCGATTTCTCGGTTCCAGCCCAGCGACTTACATCTCGTTTTGATTGGCCGCGATACATTTTTATTCACTTTCTTGATACATCTGTTTATTCTCTATTTGTCTTGTTCTCGAATGTTTCCTGCCCAGAGTTATAACATTCTGTGTGTATGGTGGATTTATGGAGTAGATTGATCAAGGTGGTGTCCATATGCAATAATTTTGTTTTGTAGTGAAATGCAAACAGTTTTTCACCTTTGAATGGACAAATGAGGCCTGATCATACCGATCCAGTTATGAATTTGGCTGTTCTTAGACATTTGGAATATTTTCAATGTATTTGGAAGATTCCAGTACGTTCTCACACTGTACATCTGTGTCATGGCTATTGAATTCAGTTGTGTGTATGATTTCTCTTGTGAAAGTTTGCCTGAGACAATGAACTTACAATTATATTGGTCAAATGTTTTCAAACAAATTTCGTTGTTTTATTTTGTTTGCTGGAGAAGAGATCTTTATTCTTTTTTTTTTTTTTTTTTTTAAACCTTCCACATAAGCATTCTCTGGAAAATTTTTACAAGTGTCTGGATATATGGAAAATAGCCAGGTGATGTTTCTTTCATGTAGAGACCCAGAAGTCAGGTTTTACACAACGCACGATTGATTGACATGACGAGGCATTTGAAATTAGCTATGAATGAGTGATTGATTGATGGTGCTTTTGAAATTGGTAAAGATTGATTACTGGTGCTTATGAAATCAGCAGTGAATGAATGGCTGCTAGAGCCTTCATTATTAGCAATAAGTGTTTGATGATGTAAATCGTGATTTTGGAATCAGCAGTGAATGATTGATTTGTGGTGCTTTTGAGCTAGCAATGACTGATGATTGAGTGATTGATTGACTTGGCATGAGAAATCAGCATTTCATAGATATTGATTGATTGATTGTTTGATTGATTGGATGATTGATTGATCGATGGTGCTTTGAAATCAATAATGACTGTTTGGAGGTGCCTTTGAAATCACTAATGAAGGATTGCTTGATGAGGTATTTGAAACCACTAAGGATTGATTGATGATGTTTTTGAAGTGAACAATGACTTATTGGATATATTCATGCATTGGAAATCAGGCTGGATGTGAAGAAAGACTTTGCCTTGTGTGAAAGTGGGACAACTTGTGTTCAGATTCTGCTGATTTTGAGTGTGAGGGCTGGCACTAGATCAGCCAAGTACAAGCCTAACATACTCATCACCCAGTATGCAATATTAGCAATGAGATCATTGGATTCAAATGAAATGGAAGGTTCTCATAAACTTTCACAACAAAGTGGTGAAGAACAAAGTCTTCATATTTGAGACATGACACAATGAAATCAGGCTCTCGTCAAATTTTGTGCATATGGAATTATTGATATCACTGTGAAGATTATTCATTTCTAATTCTGTGTGTGAAAGAAGTTTTGTTCTACCTTAAGCAGATGTCAAGATATTAGCAACTAAAGACGATAGGGGTGACCTGTTGTTGCAGCTGAGTTAGTAAGAAAATGGCCAATCACTTTTGTTAATCCTTATTAATCCTTGTTAGGCCATGCCACTAAATTACAGTTTTTGATTTTTTCTCAATCTGTTTCAGCAAATTTAACTGTGAAATGCATTTTTAGATTGATATAGAATGGTCTGTGAAGAAAAAAAAAATGCATTAAAAATTCATTCATTGTTGAAAAATAGTGATTTCTCCGGTTGCCTCAGTTTGACAAGAGCCTGATTTCATCGTGTTGCTCTCATTTTTTATTCCCTCATCTTCAGAAGGGGAGTTTGTTTTACTGGTTTGTTATAAAAACTATATCAAGTGCATTATTACTCATACACTGTTATATTGTTATTGTTATTTTCATTGATCCATTTTGTTTTGTTTTGCTTGAATTGTTGCCATGGTAACATATATCGATACACAGTGGCCATAATTTTAAAAAAATTGTTTCACTATGAAATTGCCATGACTTCAAATGTCAGTCCCAAGAAGAGTTTTGTTAACGCTCCAGCTATGATAATTTCCCAGGTCATTTTGCAGGCCAGTTTGAGTTTCAAGCCAGTGCTGAATACCCGAGGCTTTTTTGGCGGTGGTCTTAGACAGAAAACATGGTTTCCAACGTTGAAAGTCAACAAAAGTTTGAATCATTTGAAACAGAAATGGTCTGTTTATAGTGATCTGAAACAGTTTGATGTTTGCAGTTTTTCTCAAAATGGCCAGAACTGACTTAAGCAATTTTCTATGTGTGCGAGGGTGTGCCATAATGTTTTTATGATATTTCAGTTTCAGTGTCTTCTGCCATATGACTATTATATATGTATATATATATATATATATATATATATATATATTGTGCTTAATCCTTCCTTGGCGCCAAGTTATTCTTTACCGATTTTTTCAAAGCTGCCAAATCTGAGTTGAGGCCTCTGTGGAATGACACCTGACCATGTACAGTATTACAACATGTACTTACTACAACTACTTTTTGTTTATGTATATGGCCTTTCGGTCGTAAGAAGGTAGGATTATCTCGGCTTTAAGAGGCCGCCGATTTTTGGTGAGAAATTCTAGAAATTTGGAATTTCGAAAATTTGCCCAGACAGCGGCACTCCGCTTAGTCTTCATCGAGTTTTGAGCTGCCAAAAATTTCTTTAACATGCGCAATGTACACACGGAACCTCCGAAATGTACTGGCTTTTATCGGAGAGGGCTAGACGTCGGACTTCCCTGCCCAGAGGAAGCCAGGGGACCGCTGAGCCATTGAAAAAATGCAGGTTTTCGATCTTAGTGTCCTTCCATCCCCCAATGGGAGGACCTGCGAGTCGACCCCGGCCATAACCTCACCGACGTGAGTTGTTTTCACCATGAAGCAGACGCCAAACCACATGGCCATGGTGACCCTGGTAGGATTATCTGTCGTTGTTTATACATGTATTGAATATTGGAAGAGAACCCACGGCCTTCGTAGGGACTTTTATATTAGGTCAAACCGATACTGCGTTGCGACTCAAAGCGTATGGCAAGCGTGCGCACCTCGATGTTGGTATTTTGGATGAATAAACTGAATGTTACTCAAAGAAAACGTGTTTGGTGTTTTGAACGCGTCATTCTGTCGAACGTACAATTCGGATCGAACACCCTCGCGAGTTTACTATTCAAGTATTATCGCCTTTTAGGATAACGTCAGACATAGTTATTAGTAAGCTTTTTAAGGTTTTATGTAAGTACCAGAAACACAGATCTTTATGGAACAATATAGTGTATCAGATTTCATACGGGTACACTCAGTAGTTTTCGAGTTCATTAGCCCTTTATGGGTTTTGTTGCAGATTTATAGTATAGTATACATACATATAGGCCCCTATATAAACATTATCATACAGTTGTAATCAAACATTATCATTCAGTTTTGTTATGAATATGTTCCTTATCTTGATGAGTAAAACTATTGTTTCTCATGAAGTGCATGGCTTGTGTTGTTGTTCTATTACTTTCTAATGTTGTCTATTTGTATGGTTGTACATTACGGTATTTGTTGTTCTCGGAGTTTGAATGTAGGGTTTGAAGAGCAGAACAGTCGTCCTTGTCCCAAAAATGAAAATGCAGCCACCGTTCTCTCTCCACTGGATTCCCCCCCTCCCTCTCTCTCTGTTCATTTGTCTGTTTTGTTCACGGTTGTAAATTTGTCTATCCATTCATCCATCTGTCCCTCCGTCCATCTGTCTTCCTGTCTTTCTGCCTATCTATCTGTCTTCCTGTATTTCTGCCTATCTATCTGTCTATCTGTCTATCTATCTATCTATCTATCTATCTATCTATCTATCTATCTATCTATCTATCTATC
>JBCEWB010060462.1:3682-13710 GCA_039654565.1 Peronia peronii
TGTTAGTAATAAATATAATGCCCATGAAGAGCTGTTCACCTGCCAGTTTACTTGTATTGTTACTGCACCGTGCTTATGTAACTCTCTTAAATTGAAAGTTTATATTAAGTGGCTAAATTAATTTTGCAACAAACTGTGCGTTTGTTTCATAGGCTGTGTACCCATCGCTGATGCTGGAGACTTTGGTGGCTATTACTGCCCCTGCCATGGTTCTCACTACGATGGCTCAGGCAGAATCAGGAAAGGACCAGCGCCACTCAACCTTGAGGTTCCGTACTACGAGTTCTTGGATGACACCACAGTTGTTGTGGGATAATTTTGAACACTTAATTTATGTGACAGAGTGATGGGGAAAAAAAGGTATTTATGGCGGAGACAGACTACATTTGTCCCTCCTTCGTTTGGAAGAAACTTTGGCATTTACCAAGTAAATTAAATTACTGGATTAGATTTCTTGGATAAGATTATGCCTGTTTATTTGCAGTCTTTTTTTTTTTTTTTAAAATAATGTAACCATCAAGTTTATTTCTCTCAGGTTTACACTGTTTGTCCAAGAGACAAAGGACTTTTGTACTTTCCTGTTAGAAATAGGTTTTTTTTTTACATGTAGTCCTGAAATATAGCAGCATAACTAATTGATATGTCACATTCCTTTTGTGGCATGTGAACTGTGAATTTGTCTCGCCATTGAAAGAGACATGTAATTATTGCGTTAGATATATCATGGAATTGCAAAAGATGTCAAATTGTGAATGTGTCAATTTATTGTGTGTATAGTAATAAAACCATCTTTTCAACACAAGTTGTGGTTTTAATTGGTTTTAATAAATTATAAGAGAATGTTCGGGTGAGGAAATAAAATTTAACCCATTCAGTATCAGGCCTGACTACATTTTGAACGCTGGGAGTACCAGCTCAAGGGAGATAATAGGGACAAAAACTCCAGTGGTTGTAGAAAAAAAATTAAAATAAAATACATTTTACACGTTTTTTGCGTGAAATCTGATGCAGTTTGTTGAGAAATCAACACAGAATGTGATAAATGTACTTATTTTATAACAGTGACAAAACAATAAAATTCAGTCTGCACCCGTACCAGCTTCATTACATGATTTAGATCTCTAGATCTTTGCTGCTAGATCGACGTCTAGATCTAGATTTAATTTTGTCATCATCACTATGACTTTCTTCTTCTAAATTATGCTCAAATTCATCATCTACGTCTGATTTATTATCAACTGAATATTTCAGGTCGAAAACGTGTGTTTCTTCTTCATAATGTGATGGTCCCACACCATCCGCTTATCAGACTTTTCAAAAATTTAATGCAATCTTCAAATGATCGTAGCTATCAAATGCATCGTTCCAATATGGCAAAATTTGACAGTGACTTCCCGTGAGTACTCTAGACCATGTTCCCGCGAGATCTTGTGCTTAGGGCCGGACTTCTGTTTATAAAGAAAACAAAAGTAAAGACGATACATAGCGGGCGTTATCGGGCGTTGTGGTACTGAATGGGTTAAAATATTTGAAAAAACTAGAATGAGAGCAGCAGGCTGTCACTGTTGTCACTCTGTGACATATCCAAATCATCCAAAACAACATTTTAAAAAAAAAAAAATTCAAAACAAATGGGACAAATCTTGCAGATCACTATGACAAATAAATCACTAGAGCAAGCTGTTGGACAAATGACACGTGATTTCATTTTAATTCAGATGGCATGACAAAAATGGCAGCTAAAAATTTTACAGCAAAGAATGTTTTCATTCAAAACTTGTCAACAAGAGCCAATATTCTGTCTTGCTCTAGCGCCTTAGCCTCCTGGTCTTTGGCATCTCCAATGTTTCCAGCATATTCTGTGGGAATTAACCAAAACAAAGATACAGTTTTGCAAAAAAACCGCACCGAATGTTGCACTTACACAGGGACATGATGTGCTCATAAAAAATGCATCTCAGATAAATAGATTCTGCTCGGAGTTCTTTTCTCTGAACCTTAGAATTAAAAGTCTCTTATAAATTTACGCTAATAATCATATGCTTCAGTGCCCGTACACTGCAGAGCATGTCGTCGGTGTCACAAGCAACCCATTCAAGTCGGTTTAAGTCCTTTTTTCATCAGATGTCAAATTATAAACAGGAGGTTTTGGGATCTTTGCAGACTTTTTCATGCGTTTCTATTGGTCAGCTTGACTGATGATGGTGTCACAGTATGTATTTTTAGCTCGCCTTGAAAATTCCCAAATTTTGGACTTCCATGGAAAGCTTGCGACACTGACAATGTTACAGGCCACTTCACAACCTACTCAAATAAACGCAATTAAATGGTCCTGGAAGAACTGCAATTTTTAGAGGATGATCACACTGGGGTCGTAATCTGACACAGTTAAATATGCTTTGTAGGCTGATGTCACTTGGGCAATGGAACAATGATCAATACATCCACAGCTTCCATAACGTAAGCTCAGTTCTCTGTTGCTCTATTTCCATTTTTCACATTTTGAGAAAACTGATGTTTTCTCTTCAGCAATTATTTTCGTACACAGAAGTTAGGACAAAATGATTTTCAAAATCTACCTGTTTGGGCAAGTGATCGGTGAAATAATTTACATTATATGGTAGATTTACTATCCCTCTTTCAGGTGACATTTATCCCCCAATAGCCCAAAAGTGGAGACAGAGCAACAAGGAACTGAGCTGTAAAGTGTTGGGCTGGATGTCAATCAACCACTAAGCACACTTTCTACTGTACTCCTTTTAATATAACTTGAACACCCGAGAATTTTTTATCCCCGGCCCCCTCACCACACAGTTCTGCCTGTGACGTCGAAGTCTGACTGGTGATATGTCTTTCCAAACTGTTGACTGATGAAACAAACTCCAGTTTTTGTGATCAAATTAAAATTTTAATTTGTGAGAATTATGAGATGGGTTTTCGTATGAAACTGAACTAGACCTAGAAATAGATGCTCAGTCAATTTGTGAAGTCAGGTTTGTGAAATGTTGCGTTTCGGATCACGTTTTCTGTTATTAATCTCAATCCCCAGCCAATAGATGAACTGAGCCAAACTTGGGTCAAGCGTATGATTCATCATCCTACTCCCCCCTCCCCCCCCCCACACACACACACCAACCTTCTCTCTCAGATAAACACACTCCCTTATGTTCCTCTGCTATCTCTCCTTAATCCTAGCTGGTCATTTTCACTAGTCGTAGTGCAAATAAGATGCCTGAGCCAAATGATGGAATCAATGTGCCAAGCAAACATATAGCATATGTGTAACACTGTTGATTTGCCAGACCTTGGAATCGCAATGCCAAAAACAAAAAAATCAACACATCTGTTGGTAGTATTATGCAGCACTGACAATGATTGGGGGGTGAAAATTCAAATCAATACATGCGTTCCAATGCTTGTGTTGCGTTGAAGTCAACACATTACAGCAGTTTGATTTTCATAGAATTTAAGTTGCTGCTGTGTATGTTCCAAAGAAAAAACTCAACCCGAGATCAACTCAAGCAAGTTCAAGTACAAACCTCTCATAATTCCTCTTATGACTTTCACAGATCCACCACGCATGTTCAGGATTTGCATCACTCGGGCCCGAATCTGAAATACATGCAACGAAATGTCATCAGCAGTCTAAATTTTACCAGTTTCTGGAAGCAAACTCAGAACATTAAATATCTGTTAAAAATTACAAGTAAAGAATGAGTATCTAAAAGTACATTTTGATCAAGTCTGACACGTAAAGGAAAGAACAGTGATGGACATGATTCTGAAGAAATCAATGAATGTCTTTGCCAGAGCTGCTACAGACTGTGTGGTTATGATGAAAGCTACCACCAGTACTGCACCTAAATTTGGTTTACATATGGTTAATGTGTTCCTGTCACTTCTATTCCTCTTCCCTTCGCTTTCAAGCCATGATTGATTCATTTACTTTCAAGAGTCGGGCTCTCAGTTCTTGCCCTTTCACGGTGCATTCAAAGCCAAAAAATTGCAAGAAGACACTACGATCACACAACAAACCTAACTAACCCAAGGAAAAGTTTGTTTCAATTGATATAGTTTAAATCAAGCAAGTTGCCTTGCTATGACAAACTGCATTGTACAGACTGAAGTCTACGACATCCTGGAATTAGGCCATTTTTCTCAACTCTGTTTGAGGGTTAATGGTGTCTACTATTCTCGCAAGCAGAGATTGCATTTTCCAGGGCACTCTTTTCTTCATAAGCTACGTTTTTAAAACTGCTTACAGCACGTTCAGAAAATCCTAAAGGCTTTATAAAATGTAGAAAAAGACAGGGCTGACTCACTGAAGGTGCTCCACTAGCACACGCCTCCAACATGATGTAATCGATCAGCTGTAGCGTGAAGAGGCCAGAGTCAAGGCGTCGGAGGTAGAATTCATCTTCCATGTCTTCATCCAAATCTTCTCCACTGTGTTTAAGTCTCTGAGAGAGAACATATAAAGCCCAATTAGTTCAGCAACAAAGCATCACAATAATACATTAGCAATATGAGGTCACAATATCATACATTCAAGAAACTACACAAGAAGTTTCATTTTTGATCAACAGGACATCCTGTTGTTGCCTGCATACATTTTATTATTATTAGATTTTTATGAAAATTTCTTCATCTTAACAATAACTGAATAGCTTTATACCACAAATAAACCTGATGTTCATAGGATTCACTAGCAAAGGACGTAATGCCATCTGAAACTGAATTTATCATTTTCTTTTACTCATCTTTTGTCGTCCACACTTCATTTGAGCTCATCACTGTTGGTTTTACACATTGTGATTTGTGAATGCTGTTCTCACACTCAACTCCCTTTTCAATGGTAAACATAAATATTTTATATCTTTTCTGTGTTGCCCTGGTGAAGAACAAACCAGTTTGAAACTTTGAGCAGTTCCACCATTGTATCCAATTTTTCACTGATTGGTTCTCCATATTGTTATTTGTTCCTATAAATGTATCAAGTAAGTTACTCTTGACATTTCTATACATAACAATGATTTTACTAAATAAAATTTTTTTTTTATGTGAAACAGACTCAAACATTGGAAAACAGAAAATGTTATTTTTGCAAAAAATTCACCATATGAAATGGCCTAGTCACCATCCCTGAAGAAGGAGTCAAATTATACACATGATCTGAAAATGAAAATTTCATCAAGCTATCACCTGAATTTGTAATGCCTGCAATTCAATATCTGTGTTTGTACAAACTATCTTAAGTCCACACGAGAAAGACACCTGACACATAGCATTGCTCTTACCATTTTCTCCCGTTCTATCTGGTCGTCACAATGTCGTACTTTGTCCAAGTATTTGAAATGTAACTCCAACAATCTCTCCACCTAATGGCAGAAACAAACAAACAAATAACACACATAATTTTTAACTTTGCTCACATCATTTTTGCAACACAAGTTTTGTAAATGGGATTTATAAGTTTTCACAAAGATAACAATCAGAAATAACTGAGTGCTTTCAACATGTTTCACATCGACACGGTGGAATTCTGAAGGCTGTGTTTTAAAAGCAAGTACTAAAGGAACAGTCCAATATGAGTAAGTACTGAGGTTATGTTATATTGAGGATTTCAGAAAATCTCGTGGCATGAATCCAGAGAACAACCAACATTTAACAAAGGTCTGCAGTTAAGATGAAAACACCATTCTTTAGTTATTCAGAAACTCAGGCTGACACCCACTTCTACTCAATATCTTCCTCTTTCTCATGAAAAAAAAAAAAAACTACGTTTAAATGAGACGTGAAAAGAACATATAACATTACCTTCTCATGGTCATTTTCTGTAAACTTGAGGAGCAGCCTTTGCCTAGGAGTTCCCTGACAATTTCTCAGCATCGATGCTATTACGGAGCAAACATGTTCTGAAATGTTCAAAAAGAAAAAAATAAATAAATAAATGAATGGAGTACGAGGTAAATTCTAACATTAATGTTTAGCAGAAGATAATACAAAGCAACATATAGAACAGTGGGTGAATGGAATTTCACCTGATGACCGGACATTAATATATTTGTCTTCAATACTCAAACCTGAGCCCCCAATGTCAGTTCAGAAAGCCTTGCAATACTAGACACCTTCTGACGACACTCCACCCATCTGATACAATGATATAACTCTTGTAACACTTATGTTCCAATCCTCCCTAATCCATTTCACTTCTAAGTAAAGCTTGGGTATATTTTGTTATTTCACTGGTACATCCACATAGATGTTTGATAAATCATCACAATAATTATGCTGATAAAGATATCACCAGCGCATTTGACACAATGTTTTTACATATGGCAAAAGAGGAGCTTTTTGATACAAGCCTTTGAAAACTGAACCTGTGATGCTTCTATCTCTAGAGTCATCCAGATTACTTATGGCAGTGACAATACTTAGGTGATATTCAGATTGAGTGCAGTAATACAACCAACTGGCCACAATAATACATTGCTAGCTTTTCACCATCAGCTGGGCACTGCGTGTCCATCACAGAATATTATTATGTCACTTTAACCGTCCCTTCTTTGTCACCCATTAACGTTCCACACAAAATTATGGGCATTAAATGGAATGAGTTTAAAACAACAGAAGAAATAAGGGAAATTTCAAAGTAGCCCCATATAGCGAAAATAATTAAGAAAAGTCAGCGCTACATAGTCACCTGTGTTGAAGGGAAGACAGCAGAATATCCAAACAAGTGCTGAGCTGGGAAATCGAAGGCAGAAGAAAGAGGGGTAGACCGAAAGAGACACTTAAAAAGAACTATCATATCATGAGAGAGGCCAAAGAAGCAGGAATGGAAAACATGAGAAAACTGGTTGAGACAGCACACAGAAGATCAGAATGGAAGAAGATTGTGACGGCCCTATGCAACGTATGACGGTGCGAGAAGGATTTCAGATTTTCAGAACCTTCCACACATTCCATCTTTTCATAGAACTGTGAATGCCACAGATTACCTTCTAATTCATCTGAAGTTGGACCTGTCTTTGCCTCCTTGGGCGTTTTCATGAACAACGGAAAGACGCTGCGTAGCCCCAGGATTTCCACAAACTTCTGGCAGTTATCCTGTCCCTCCAGCCCTGTCATGGCGTGGTTCAACACTTTGATTGCACTGTTTCGAGATAACTTCTTCTCTCTGAAAAAGATACACTCAACATTTATCAGATCGCTGTGCAATTCCCGCAAAGATCATCCAAAATGGCAAGACTGATTTTTCTAAAAAATATTCAAAGATATATACAACCTGCACTTTTTTCTACAGCTCATTCAATCAAAATTTTGACACTTTAATCACATGTAACATAAATGAACTCTGCAGTTATAATAATTCCAGATGCAACATTTCTTGAAACAAAAATTTCATGAAACGTGTACAAAACTTTCAACTTGAGAACCACAAGAAACGGTATTTTTCTGCATTTTGTTAGTTCACTTTCCACACCAAGGTGATAAAGGCAATTCTTCAATATAAAAAGCATAAATTGAGCAACTTAACCATTTTCCACTTGCAACTTTTGTTCCTATACAACTCTGAATGAAACAGGACAAGGATGGTAACTGACCTCAGCATGAGATTCATCAACTGTAACCCTTCACCTCGCAAAAACCTGGCTCTGTTGGCAGGGAAAGCCAGCGCTGAACACATTGAGTTAAACAGGTTTTCCATCAGTTCCATTTCATCTTTGGTGGCTGGGTCATGTTTTTTGAAGCTCTGAAAACCAAGGAAATATTTCTCAGATATATGACAAAAAATACCCTTTTAATAGTTTTTACACCTTGAATTTATATTTTAAAATGTTAAAAAAAAGGCCGCTAAACCATCTGAAACTAAGCTGCTGTAAGGTCAGATTTCTACATCACTGGCAGGTTCATGTCTGTTTCAATGACAATTCCATATATATAACTACATATTAAAAAAACAAAGTCTTACTTTTTGTGTAGTGTTGGTTAAGGAAAGTGAGTGAAATCAATAAAATGTTCAATGGGTAATGAATTTGTGAGAGATAAACTTCTTATAGATAACTTATCACAGTTTTGTGTTAGATTTCAGTGCACTTTGTATGATAGATGTACTCACAGCTAACTGTTGTAGCAAGATATCTATGCCATCCAATTCACCCAGAAGTTGTCTGTTTTCTGAAAGTGGTCAAAGTTTATGATGATTTACAATGAGAAACAAAATGAAGGTCTACTTGACTTTCACCAAATAAATGTGTGGATGAACCAGATTAATATGCAGTGCTGAAATGATTTCTGTCTTTTCTTTCTTTTTTTGTTCTCATTCTCGGCAAACAGTCGATCAGCCAGTCAAAACTTACTAATCATCAATATCCCTGAAGAATTTATTTTCATGTTAATTTAGCGTCTCTGTGCCAAAACGATGATAAAATACATAGGTTTGATAAACCCTCAACCAACTGATACGTTATTTTATCCGAAGCTGCTTCATCAACATTAGCAGTTCACAGACAGCTGGTTTTATTCTAGTTACCTTCAGTATCTTGTAACAGAATAGCCAGAATTTCACTGCTGTACAGCTTGTTCTGATCAAACGGCCGTTTCATCTGAAAATATAATGAAATAATAATGTGAAAACTGCAAATGTTATTTGCATGTCAAAGTGGGAGACAAATGATATTCAAGTTGACAATATCAGACTGCTTTAGCCGATACAAGTTTGTAAAGTTGATTGTATAAATCTGTACAGTTTACAACTCCAAATGTTGCATGGCTGGTGCACGTTGGCTCTGAAAACCTCACAGGTCAGACAATGTTTGTGAGCTGTATATTCACTATTCTTCTCCATTCTCACATAAATCACAGGGCAACTTGAAACAACTACTTCTACGATGTCTATCTCAGCATTCAGTGAAGGCCGTCTTATGGAATGGCCCTCAACTGACATCAGCCATCTAATTTTTCATGATTTATTTCTCTCAGGTCTCCTGAAGTAAAGTATTTCAGGCCTAAAACAAGAAAACAAAACTATGTCACCTGAGATCCAGCCAAGGAGTGTAAAGTATAATTGAACATTAATATATATACGGTATGATAATGGTTCCGATACCAGCCAAAGCCTGTGTGAGACAGCTTGTCCTAAAACATAGTCGATTTCATCCAAGGAAGATCATTGCTTGAAACACAGCCAAATAAATTTTACTATCTGCTCTATTCTAAACATATTTCTTCTCTCACTCTGACACGTACAACTGTCTGTGGGCAGGACAAAAGCTATTTTGATCATCAGCCAAATGATTCCCCTTTGCTAAGTCCAAACAATAAAACGATAAAAAAATGAAAATGTTTTTCTTTTTTCTCATTGTAACAATTTTTTTCATAATTTTTTGCTTCGCTTGTTTCAAATAACACATGCCAATGTGATTTTTTTCCTTCTTCACAAAGCTTGTCTTAAACCCCTTGTACTTGGCGAAGGGAAGTAATTTGGCTGCTGGTATAAAAAAAGTCTCATTTTGTGCGCTGGATAAGTTTCACCACATGCGTACACCCACCCTCAATCTTTTGAGCAGCCACTGCAACAATCCTTGCTGGGCAGCATCCGCACACATCTCAGGTTTAAACTCGGACAAGTTCTCAATGATGGCTGCAGGATGGATCAAGATGAAAATGATGGGTAAAATTCAACACACCATCAGCTTTAATAAAACAATCAATATTATTTTTGCGCACTGACAAGATCAAGCTTGGCATTTCTCTCAATACATTAAAACATTTGTATGATAATAATCTGGTAAGGCTCGATCAAATGCAACAATCTTGAAATTTGTGCAACAATCTGATAGACCTGCAATACGGTCACAAATGTGTACATTTGAAGACTCCAGTGGAAAATCAGATAAGTCACATTTTGTAAAAATGAGTTTTTGCCCCGACGTTATAAAGTTCACCGCTAAGATTTGTTAACCAGAACAATAATTCAGAAAATCCAGGTAAGTTCCACTAAAAAGAGAGTTTTTAAAAGGGTA
>JBCEWB010060473.1:0-13709 GCA_039654565.1 Peronia peronii
CCATCCATCCATCCATCAAGCCACCCATCAATCCATCCATGTTTGTCTCTACCCGAGGTCTTTGACGGTTAAATTCTTCCTGCCAGCATTAAAGCCAACAGTACGAATTTTAAAACGATGAATGGTCGCGGGTATTGAGTGTTCTCATGTAAATTTAGCTGTATTTTTTAAAAAGTATATAGACTATTTCCAGGATTTATCACGAAATCTGTCGGGCTGTTAATAAGAAGAAAACTGTTTCATCTAAACTCATGCTGGAAAAATACTTAGAGTAAAGAGGATGTGTTCAGCCACACAGAAAAGTTAACGACATCCACAAACTGAACTTTACTTGACAAGAGAAATGTTGTCAGCTGTATTGTAAGAGTGCGTCTTACACACAGACTAGTCTTGACACGGACTGGTCTGGCAGTAAATTTTATCTGTATAGACCTTTTTAAAAAAAATCTTAGCACTCAGAATTACTCTGTGGCCGTAACTAAACATTTTATTTCTCTCGTAAAAGAAAATGAATTAACCATTATCGTCGCCAGTAAAGTGATACCAGACATTTTAGAAATCTGAGCTGAGATTGCCAGCCAGACAAGTAAGTATCTGCACCATTCCGGAACGGTCTGACCTAGCATGCAGACAGCCTAAAGGGCACGGTAACCTGTTCCCTTACATCCAGACATCAGCCTGCTAAGGGTAGATTGACGTTTACGTCGACTCATGGTATGATTACGTTCAGAGCACTCAAACTAAGTTCTGTTGCGCTTTCATGAATGCAGGTACAAAGGTATTCCACTACCCTTCGGGACTCCTGTAGTGTATATTAACAGTTCTTCAAGTATTCCGAGACAAATGAAGCACAGGCTCAGCGTTATGAAATAGGATCTAGGAGCAATGAGATTGCACTGTTACTACCCATTTGTTCGCTAGAGCTTTATTATTGCTATTATAATTGATTGTAATTTACACACATACAATATAGTTCCATCTTCTCGAAATAAAAATGGTGCTTTTTTGTGTGTTTTTACCTCCCGCAGAATGTTTTGCCATGCAGTATTTTCAAACCAGCTGCAGAGAAACCCAAGAGGGTATTATTATATCAAGCGTTTAACATGAAAGCCAGAGAGAATGCAGGGCTTTAAGAAAGATAAAATCTTGTATACAAAGGTATTACTAAATTTCACAAACTTTTCCTTTAGTCTTCGGCAATTGACGTACTAAGCAGGCGACATAGAGACATCAAAACAAAAACAAAATTCAGATTATGTACAGTCAAACAGCTTTACAACAGTAAGTCAGCTTAAACGTAGCAGTCCATTTTTTTGTATTGCTGGTTGATGATGTGCCACTGTTGCTGCACTAATATGTCTACCAAATCCTTTTCAGAGGAGATGAAAGGGGGATAATTATTGCAACTGTGACAATTCAAAATCTTTTTTGTACACAATGATCAGAGATACATCAGGTCTTATGCCACACATCAGATCTTTTCAGTTTTCATTTGTAATAGCAAGTTATGTGAAATATAACAATTTATTCTCTTTCTTAATGAGTATTGAATGAAATTCGTGCCTTCACCACGGTAAGCTGCATTAACAATAACATACCCATAAATTGTCACTCCTGGTGATTTTTCATAATAACTTTTAAAAGAGATAAAAAGGAATGCAGTTGTAGCTTTGAACAATTCAAGCCTTATTTTTGCAGAATATTTGGAGATACCTCACGTTTCGTGCTACACATCAGATTCTGTCCAGCCTTCTTAGCTTTTCTTTGTAATAACACATAATGTGAAACAGAGATCTAACAATCTATCCTCTCTCTTGTTTGTACTGCCCTCTCCTGCCTTCATTCACTATTGTAGTTGCTCTAATTTATCTATAAACTGTTTTCTCTCTGGTTAACCGTAATGAAGTGTAAAAAAGATAAGACGAAGACAATTGTAGTAATGAAATTGTTGAAGTGTTCTTATCGTACAGGCATTGGAGATACCTCACGTCCTGAGCTATACAGCAGAAGGGTCGAACAATACCTATGGTAGCTTTCCGTATTGTTACACCACTTGATCCTTATTGTATTCAGAGCAGGAGGTCTCGATAAATAAAAAAGCAAGTGATTTATTTGGGTCATACGATTTCCTCTTACGATATTCATTCCCACACAATATGATTCTCATTTGACATATGGCAAAAGTTTGAGCCAGTTCTGATATTTCGATTATGTTATTTGAACAACTGAACAAATAATTCGCGGAGAGAAAAATAAAAGGAGAATTTAGAACCGTTGACAAACGCCAACTAATATATCATATCAAGCGAGAAGGTATATTTTGTCATCTGACAGAGAGGTTTCCATCTTATGATAGACATGCAAAGACAGTAAAAGTTATAACATGTATAAATATTTGAATCCGTCTTTGGTATCAGGCAGTGCAAATTCTTTCACTTTCCTAATGTCATGGGAATTTAATACAGTTCTTTCCTGTTCGGTTCCTGTTGATTTTATTGCGTTCCCTGTCAACCTCAACAAACAAATCCGAAACAATCTATGGTTAACAGGTTTAATAATAGCAACTCTGGGTCCATTGTAAATTCTAAATATTCGCTGACAAAAGGCAGGACTTCGGTTTGATATGACAATTTGATGATTCCATAATTAAATCTAAGCTTGGATGCCAATGACCGTCTCTTCTACTTTCCACTTTAAAGAGAGAGAGAGAGAGAGAGAGAGAGAGAGAGAGAAAGAGAGAGAGGGGGCGGAGGGAGAGAACGTCATTAGTCCTGCCCGGATCATTTACTTAAAACTTCCGGCCAATCAGAAAATTTACCTTAAACACAACACATCTGGATTGTGACGCAGTCATCTGCATCTTTATCTGACGGGCTGTGATCTGCTATTTCCACGGATTTTCCGTCATGGATACGGCTTGGGTGAGGTAGGGAAGTTAGCATGACAAAATGCATGTTTATTTGATGATAAATTAAGACGTGAATTTATATACACCGTTTCGAGGTACACATGTCACGTCAGTTTTTGTTTTCAGTCTTTTGTCACCGATATGTCAGTGACGCATGATGACCGAGAATATTGAGTGCTTTACGAATTTTACGTTTTAAATCTGTTCTTTTTGCGTACAGATTGTCATTTCTTCAGCATAAGTGCCCTGCTTCAGCGATTGATTTCTAGGGATTCTATGATATGACTGTGTTCTAAGCACTTCTACCAAGGAATGGCTGTCTTTTTCAGCCCCTTTTTGATTTCACGTGACATCTGATGTTTTTATTTGACACTACCCCTGTTCCAGATAGAATAATAATGACGACTACAGATAATGGGACACTGCGGTGAGCTTTTTGATTATGTTTATTTATTTATTCATTATGTATTTACTTATTTAGTTATTTATTTTTACTTTTTATTTTTTTTTACTGACTGCTTTTTATTCACTTATTTATTTGCTTATTCATTTATCTACTTATTATTTATGATTTATGTGTTTTACTCTTTCTTTTTACATTTGATTGCTTGTTTATTTATAAATTTTTTGTGTACTCATTTTAGTTGCTCTTTCTTCCTTCTTTTTATTATTATATTCATTTCGTGTTGTTGAATTGTTTTATTTAAGCATTCTACTAATAAAAGACTAAATCAAATTTCTTTAACAGATATAGATAACAACAAAGACAACAATTTGATGCCACTAAAATTTCAAATAGCTGGTGTTTACTTCAAAAGGGACAATGTTTAAGTAACTTTTAACGCAAGAGGATCTGCATAGGACACGCTAGATTGAAATGTGACACTGCAGGACAGGTATTCTGCACGAAACAAAACACACAAAAATAACTATGTTTTACATGCCTATTATTTGGAAAATATTGGAATATTTGGCTGTGAAATAAAAAGAGCAAATGGTATTAACAATATAGTTTTCTCTCTTAAATGTCATAATACTGTTGAGGTATTTTATCTCGGGCTTAAGCTTTAAGGGATACAAACCCCACTGTATTTTGTTGGCGCCACGTTGGCTGAGTGTCTACAACGATAGGATAATACAGACAACAAATACATGAATAAACATTCTTAAAAACAGGCAAGTAAATAAATATATAAATACATAAAAATTAATGAAGCTGAGGCAAAAATGGCATTAAAAAGACTTCAAAACAGTGACGTAGCGTCAATGGCCCAAACGGACGGGCAGACATCTTCTGTATACAAGTGATGAAAAAAGGCCGTATATCTGTCTGTATTCTTTGTTTACATGTTTACACAAGGACGCCTGAGTTTGTATCGATAAAAATGTATCGTCAATGAGATTTTGAGAACCTGAAAGTTCCTGAATAAAAGAACTTATTCTCAGTATAAAATTCATAGGGCAGAACGACCCGTGGGTTGCGTTTTCCATTCGATTGTCAGCATGTGGGCAATATTTGATGGATGCACTTTTATATGCTTATGGTATTTAACAGCAAACAAAGGAAGTTTGCGTTTTTAAAGAGTTCTTGTCATGATTGGCCGGAACTCTGTGGAGTGATCATATCATACCAGACATCAGCGCACAACTTACAAACTCTAATCCAGATTCTAAACTTAATCGTTGTAATCATCTGTCTATCTCGTTCATCTTATCTGTCTGTCCGTCTGTCTGTCTGTCTGTCTGTCTGTCTGTCTGTCCTTCTAACCGTTTGTCTATTTTTTCAGTATCATTTTCTACAATGGCATATACTTTTTGTCTCTAATAATTAATATGTGGCTTTGCTGTACCTAGATACTAAATGATCTATCTCTCCATGGACACGATCCTCATAGATTCTTTCAGCCGTTTATGTTTGTATTAAAATCAACAATTCGGACTGGCATACATCTGCCATGAGGTATTGCCTTTGAGTGAACTTTGCCATGGATGAATCCGTGGAATGATTTCTTAAGATTTTAATACTAAATAGTGAAATATGACAGACATACCCTGTAAATGACGATAGGTGCGGAACTTCGACCGAATGTAACCGAAACTGTGAAAAGGCCAACGAGGCTCATTATTACAACAATGAAATAATCGATGTTATTTGAACTCTGGGTACCAGCAGATTCATTGTCTTCAAAGTGCCATAGCATGGCATCTGTTTTACTTGTATCCAGTACAATCAACTAGATCCTTCACAGGACCTATCTTCGCTCCCCTTTGATGCGGTTCTAAAAGATATACATGGATCTGTGTTAGTTATCAGACTATCGCTGAAAATGTTGGAGGACTTGTGATATTGCAATTTCTTATTTCTTTTCTACTACTACATGTATCACTTTTTGAAATACGTTCAATGACACTTCCCGATCTCAAAGAGAGAGAAAGAGAAAGAGAGAGAGAGAAAGAAAGAGAGAGAGAGAGAGAGAGAGAGAACCCAACTGTTATTTATGTCTAAGGAAATTAACCATTTACTATGATAACACCAAAAATTATTCTGAAAATAATCGAGTTACAATATGAAATAATCTTTTAGTTGGACCCTGTAGTTTTTAAAAATGATTTTTTTTTTTTTTACTTTCTCTTTTTCTTTTTTTCCCTTTTTTTTCTGCCTTGGTGTGACAAAAGAAATATGTTTAAAATCCCCTCGTTCCCCTGTGACGTGCAGAAAGAATAAGAAGAATGCATTTCCCAATGTTATCCTTTCTCATGTTGAAGTCACCCCCAAGGCCACAATTTTATCTGAACCATGCAAACTTGTCTTCAACATTTGTAGAACACTAGCATTTGTTCTTTAGGAGATAAGATTTCCAGCAAAGTTTAAAAAATAAACTGCATAAACAAGAACAGCCAGCTACTTTAAATCCTGTATATAAAATTTTCTCGGTGAATACAAAGAACAAACCTTCTAAAGCTTTAAAATGTGTTGGTCAAAGTTTACTGTCGCCATTTATGGTTTTGAAAGTGATAAATTGCACTTCAGTCAACCTGCACATTTAGTTAGGATTAGAAATACTACAGCAAAAGAATTCTGATGGGTGGCCGACTATTGTTATGTCTCTATTGACTTGCTGGACATTGAGATAGTATCCTGAAAAACATGACATTAACATGAAATATCTGTGGGCGTAGCGGGTAGGACACAATATATAGTAGTGCAAACTTAAACTACTATAGAAGCGATATGGAACACTCACAACAGTTGATAGGAATCGAAGGAAATGTGAAATATTATGCATTCTGTGGACGATTCGCCCATACTTTTGAGAAAAATGATCATAATATTTTCGAAGATAACGCTGCGTGGAAACAGGAGCTTAAATCTTAGTGGTTCTTTATCACCTTGTATAAAATATGACTTATGATAAATTGATCCGAGCCTTCCCACTGAGCAAGCATAATTATAGCGAGAGTTTTCTTCTTACAAGAACGCTCCTCATTCTTTCATCCGTTCTTTCTTTTTTGCATCCCCGGTTCTCTTCCTCCCCTCTCTCTCTCTCTCTCTCTCTTTCTCTCTCCCTAACTTATCATCTTTAACTGCCTCTTGTAAGATGTTGGCATTGACAGACAGCAAAAATCAGCAAAAAACAAAACAAAACAAAACAAAAAACAAAAACAAACAAACAAACAAACAACAAAAAAGCAGCAGCAAACTATGTTTGGTTCTTTCCAACGAGTCAGTTTCCTATTCCACGAATTTCTCCTCAGTTGTTATTTCATAGATACCTATTACAATGGAACGAGAACACACCAGCGTTAGGTAATGTCCAATATCACATGGGAGAGGAAGATGAGCGGAAACGGCAACAGAAATACAAGTTAATGGTTCTTAAATTCATCATCTTTGAGTCCACATATAATGGCATTTATCAAATGTTGAAATGAATAAAAAAATAAAATTATGAATAAATGAATACTTAACACCAGTGTGAGAACCGAAATACATTTAAGTAAATTGATCGCCACTCTGTTGAAACAGATTGAAAGAAAGGAACAACCCTGTTAAAGTTTCAAGTTTTTTCAAGTTTCTCTGTTTGATCAACTCATCACACCGTCTACTAGACCACTTCTTGCCTTTCAAATATTCAGCACGACCATTTCTTTTAGACACAGTTTTTCTGTTAGATAACAGTTTTTTCCTTTGTTATATCAGTATGAAATCTGGAATTCCTGTCTATTACGACCCTGGACTGAGAATACCATTCAGTCAGTACGTCAAAGAAGCAAAAAGATAGGGTCAGACAAACAGTTTGTGTTACAACTGAGTTCAACATCAGCAGCCTGAGATATCAATATCACCACCTATCAAAAGCTAGACAGACTCAAAATGTCAGTGTTGTAGTTTGCATTGTTTTCCTGTATTGGAAACCAGGATATTTCTGGATGAAAGACTGGAGAAACTGGCATCTTAATGTAATCTCTATTTACCTGATTGAAAGTCAGTTGTTATTCATTTAACTGCAATTTGGATTCTTTTCTTTTCTTTTTTTCTTTCTTTATTTCTCCTTTTTTACTTTTTTAAATATTTTGTTTCGTTTCTTTCTGTACGTTGTCGTTTTTGACATGATTGATCGCGTCGGACACGCGAGTTTTAGAGCTTGAGTGATAGCGAAGATATGACATTACTGTAGTTAAGAGTCACAATGCAGATCTTGTTTGCCCCTAGACATAAGCCACACCTACATAAAAACGAGGCTTGATTACATTGTTGAAAGTACTCGGCAAACAGAGGTAGTCATTTTTTTTCCGTTTTTTTTTTTTTTAAGAATTGTGGGCGAGGAAAACCGAGCACTATCGCCACTTCAGCCGGTCAGCAAATAGTAACCGGAGGAATGTGCACGTCACAAGCCAAGGATGCGATAGAGCTGACATCTCTCAAGAACGATTCACTGATAAAGTCGTTGAAAGATGAATGAAGAACAAGCTTATCTGGAAAATCTCAGGGACATTCCTAGATTGTTTCTGCTCCATTGTGTCTTTCATTGAGAGATCCAGTAAAGTCACAATATGTGTTTTTTTGTTTTGTTTTTTTTTGTGGTTGTATTTTATTGTTATCAGCATTGTTACTGGCTAGTTATTACAGATTCCCCAAAATAAATTAATAGATCAATACATATATTATTATATATGTGTGTATAAACAATATCACGGCAATGTTTCAAATTAAAGACTATTACTGACACAAGAAAAAAAGTATCTGAGTGACTGTAAGGGCCTATGGTGCAATGCAATGAGGAAGCACAGACACATTTAAGGACGCGACCTTGGGAGCACGCTGTGTAACAATATGGATACAATAGATTTCTTACGCGCGGATAGAGATGAGCTGCACTGGTAAGCCCAAATAGATTCCCAGGTCTAGTTTTTGCACCAGTAGGCCAAAATAGTCAGCACCAAAAAATATTCTAGGTCAGTTCATTGATTAATATGGGCAGTAGTCGGACTCCCCCAAAGAAGTGCTTCACCAACCTTTTAATTAGACCGACAATCGTAAATCACTGTCTCTTGTCAAGGAAAGCGCAAACTTAGGACACGGCAAGAAACTCTTAACAGTCACTCTGCTTTTCCGTATCTGTCGAGTCCTCTACCTAAGGACAGCCATTGATAGCAGGGGATCAACACAGGAGCCAGACAACCGTACTGGACAGGTAGTATGTCTGTAGTGAGACAACTCTCGGAGAAATTGAAGTTCCCAGTCAAGTATTTGACCTGTCACTGTTACTCAGCTAAAGCTGCTGTGTAGTTAATGAATGAAGTCCCTAGCTCCTCGTTCCTTATCATATCCCAATTTTCTCTCATCTTTTATGTTCATTCTCAGTATTTAAAATAACTCGTAGACTTGCAATAAATTAATCCCTTGTCATAAACTTCCCTATTTGTTTAATCTCCAAAACGTGTGTGTACAATAGGTCTGAGAAAATAACTTATAATGACAATCAATTAAAGGCAACAATGCAGCCCTTTCGCACTAAATAAATTCCTGAAAATTTCCTGTTTATTCACGAAGCAAAAATGTAATAATTCTTTTCAATAATTCATTTCTATTTTAATATAAAATATCTCTCTATATATAGAAGAAATTAAACCATCTGCTTGAGAGCGTTCATTGTTGTCCCACAAAGCAAGAATCTGTGATTAATTGTCATGCACAGAAGGTATTGTCTTGCAAAACGTTTTTTGTCTTGGCTAACGTTTCATTAAATGTCTGTCTTCCTTCCATCACCTTGTTAATTAGTTTGGTCCCGAAACAGGTCAAATGGAATACTAAGATTTATTGTTTGTAATAATGGGGATTGTTTTGACCAGTCCTGTTATTTCCTTTTGCCAGAGACAAGGGTGCTGAATAAACATAGTAAAGAGGGAAAAAAAAAAGCCTTTTTGGGCTCTTTACTTGAAGTGCACTCCATGAAAAATTCTGAAAAATTCATGATGTTAGGAAACTGTTCTCTTCATATCATAATGATTGCTTCAGTTTTGTGTGTGCGTGCTTGTGTGTGTGTGTATATATATATATATATGTGTGTGTGTGTGTGTGTGTAATCAATCTTTCAAATGAAAAAGAAAAATTACTTTTGTTTCTTCTTTACACTGCTTGTTCAGCACTCTTTGTGTCTGGAAGAGGGACATAATAGAGCTGGTCAAAAACAATCCCCATTGTATATTTTTGTATAATGTATTGTTGGGTAGAAACAAATATCAGATGTTAGATAAAGTGGATTTTTCAGTGCTGAATGAAACAATAAAAACTGACAAATAACGGCTTTCGAAAAAAGTTCATGCAAATGGAATGGGTCAGTTGAACTGGGAAAGAGGCGCAAAGTAGATGAGAGAGAAAGAGAGAGAGCGCGCAAAAAATTTGTTAGATGAAAAAAAAAATAAAATCAGTAAAATATAATGTTTCCCAAACACCAGGAAGATCTAAAGAATTTATGCAGAAATATTATGTTCAGGCACTATATCATGGTATGCTGCCAAAGAAATTGGCATTCAAAGAAAATTCCCATGTAACTGCACAATGTGAGGACTGCAGATTTCTGTTTTGCTTGCACTGTGTGCTTAAATAACTAAGATAAGATAAAGACCTGATAGGTTTAACTGTTTCTGTTCTCAAAAGGAAATTCCATTCACAGTTGATGAGATACAGTATACATACAAGGTACATTCACACTCACATCTGTGTATACAAAAATATCGCAAATAGCATAGGACACGGTACTCTTTAGAAAAGCTAGCGCAGTTTAATAAGCGCATCGTTGCAGGTAGGAAAAATATGTATTATTTGCACCGCTCTTTACTAATTTTTACATGCAAGAAACGGCCTCTCCTTTCAGAATACTTCAGTTCATTATAAAGTGGATGCATCTAGTTAATAGTTCTTTTTCCAGAGATTTGTTCTTGTTGTTTGATTTCTATACGACAGAAAATTGTATCAAAAGGATTATATAATCTCACAGCTAGCATACAACTTGAACTTGATCTATAATGTAATTATGTAATGTCTGTAATGACATTCTCATTTACAAAACACACCACCTTTTCTTTAGCTATTTACAACTACAAGTAATACATTAACTATTAATGGGTTCTGGGTGGTCAAAGATATTTCACATAGTAGAACAATAATGACTAAATGTAGAAAGATTTAGCATTCATGTCACTGCCAGGAATTTCACATGAGACATCCCTGTGATCAATCAAAGAAATAAATACAATTTCCCCCATTTTTTTTTATTTACAACAGCAACTGGGGAAGGGTTGTCAGGTCATCTCTGGTGCCTTTCCACCACACTGACGACAAAAGCCGATTGGACAGCGGATGCTGAAGACTAAGTATGTAACAATGATTTAATTATTCATTCAAAATATTTTTTTAAAAAATTAACTGGACAAGTACCCTGGTTTCTGAACCTTGAGAATTGAACATTTGGCCGAGGTTAGAGAAGCGTATGCAGAAGTGATGGGCGTGGTCAAAAGAAGATATTGGTAGAGTGTTCTAAATTAGGTCGCCGTTGTAACCGAGAGAAAAGAAAGGCAAAACAAAAAACAAAAAACAGAAACATAGCTAGTAAAGATAGATCATGTAGTCGAGATATGCACTGAATGGTGCTCTATGAAGAATACAATGCCTAGTTGACAGATCTTACCCGAGCCGATGTCCCCTTAAGAGTTTACGATAACCTCTGCACTACTCAAGATAAATAGATTCCTGATAGAGGCGGCAACGCCCACTATTCTCTTTCTCTCTGTCCTTTTCTCTTCTTCCCTCTTTTTTATCACCGTCCCTTCTTCCAACCTTTATCTCCCTGAATCTCTCATTTTATCGTTATCTTCCTTTGTCTTTCATTCTTTCTCTCTCTCTTTATACGAACATGATATAATACTCCATGCTCTCTTTACCTATATCATTTTCTTTTTTTCTCTCTTTCTCTCTCTCACTCTCTCTGTACTTTCCCTGTATCACACAGAACATTCCTTCATTTTTAACTCACACACACACACACACACACACACACACACATCTCCCTCTCTCTCTCTCTTTCACAGATACACATTCGGCACACATACATACTTTTCAGTTTCATAAACATTCAGTTATACAATACGTCGCCTTCATAAATTATATACATACAAATCATACATTTACATATTTGTGGACAGTACTCATACATTTTCCGAATGTCAGGCATTCATAATTTTGGCCTTTCGACTATCACGGTCACTGTGTAAATACCCATAAATCAGTGGCTGTCAATTGGATATCGCCGTTTACATAAAGATGCACATTTTACATTACATTCTTTCCCGTCTTATATGGAAATGGAACAGCGTATGATTAAAAAAAGAAGAAGAAAAGAATGGACTTAGATAACGGGCAGAATTGCTACAATAGCGAGCTAGGTTGTTCAGCTTAAAAAACCTAATATCTAGACCACGGGTTTTTGTATTTTACCCTGTGTCTACTCTATTTCTCTGTTCACATTTGCCTAGAGTTACCACAACATGTATTACAAACGTACCAATCGCTCCTTCTGATTACGCATCAGTAAAGCTCCTCTAGTCATTTTGCATCTGTTGGATTATTACTCTCTCTCTCGGTTAAGCATAAAAGTATTTTGATATTGTTGAAGTGTTTTGGACGTTGAGCTACTTCTCGACCCTCAAAGATATCTGTTCTGATATACATTTTTATTCAGAAATTTGCAGGATGAAATGTACTGTTAGATTTGACCATTTTAAAAATGTATTTGTGTGAGTATATGTGTGTGAGTGTGTGTGTGTGAGTGTCATGAGATCTATAATCTACCACATATGATGGCGATAACGTTCTCGACCTCACTCCTTGAGATAAAACAGGCAAAACCTTCCATAGACCTCAAAGACTTGTACAGAACTATGTAATCTGTGGTGAATAAATCACTTCTTCTCTTCCCCCTCTCTCCGCCGCTTCCCTTTTCCCTTACCAAACCATTTGTGATTCAGATTCCTCCCTCATTCTCCCCTTACTAAACCACACAGATTCGAACACCTTCGCTCTGCCAAGTCAGGTCAAGTCAAGTCAACTCTCACTGTGTCTTCAGAAGTAATTTTTCGACTTCAACAAAAACCCAGACCTATTTCCCGACAGTTAATATGCGAAATGAGTTCCATGGATTTCAAACCTCAGCACAAACATATGTAATCCGCAGTGACCCCCCACCCTCACTTATTTTTATTTTTCCTCTCCCCCCCCCCCCCCAACCACCACCAAATCACAAGTGATTCGAACACCATTCCTTTGCTATGTCAGGCCAGCTCTCAATTCGTCTTCAGATGTAATTTGTCGGCTTCTACGGCAGAGGACCAACAGGGCGGTGAGCTTTCATCAGTGACATAAGTCCCCCTTCCCCACCGCCCAGGTCTCGCTACGCGACTTTCAACTGGATGAGCGCGACTTTCTGCATGGACAGCAGCTGACCCGGCAAGCAAGACGTGTTTCAAGCCAATACATGACACTGACACGACTCCCCCCCACTCCCCCCCCCCCTCTCTTCATTTGACATCAGACTTTGCGCTGATCATACATTCTGAGTAATCGTCACAGGGGAGCATTCCACGACCTTTCCATTCCTTATTCCACAGCCCTCAGATCTATCATTAGTCAGTTGTTTCAGGCTAGTTCAGTCCCGTTGCATTCAGACCCAAGAAGAAAAGCTAAAACCAAAACAAAACAAAACAAAAAAACAAACAAACAAACAAACAAATGAACAAATCTCTAATTTTGATTTTCAATTAAACGTACATGTATTTTTTTTCTGGGTTATTATAATGGCAAGAATGCTTGAATTACATACTGGACATGCAGGCTTCACATTCTAGTCCGTTCGCTGATTCTTTACGTTTGTTTTGTCACATCTAAGACATATGATTATGTTTCAATGCAAACAGGAAAAAATGCCATTTTTTATTAGTTTTTGTTGGAAAACCGGGCTTGCAATGGACCCCATTCTGGTTAGAATCCCAGGCGTGGAAATATATTGGGTTTCTAGTTTTATGATCTCAGTCATTCAATGTCCAGCATTTTCAAACACGTTGTTTTCTGCTTGTTTGTAAGTTTTCAAATCATATCGCCGGTTTTATATTTCTTTTCTTTTGTTTTTTCTTCAGGACACTTTACTTGAATCACGACTGTGTTTGTATCTCTATGTATGTATGTATGTATGTATGTATGTATGTATGTATGTATGTATGTATGTATGTATGTATGTATGTATGT
>JBCEWB010060484.1:3195-13709 GCA_039654565.1 Peronia peronii
GTGGGGAGGGGGGTGGATGGGTTTTTTTTCTCTTTGTTTTTCTCCCCCCCCCCCCCCCCCCCACACGCACACACACACCCACCCCTCCTCCCCCCGTTTGATGTGGTTTCAGCAGCATTCGTGTGACATGGTTTCCTTTGCGAAGACCGGGAAAAGCTTGAATCTCGCTGTCCCTGTGCAGGCCTTGTGAGACACGTTAGATTTTGTTGGACTGCTCAACCAGAGTAGCCGGAGTTGGGTGTTAGTCACCAGTGGCGGAAGATTCACTGCCTGGTCATCACATTTTCGCTTGTGCATGGTCGTAGTAGCACCAGATTTAGTCTTTTTCTCCGCCATTCTTATCATCACACAGCGATATAAATGATATCGAAATTGGCATCTCAGGTATAATGCTGGACAACTAGATCATACCTTTACTGAGAAAATTACTAACGGTTACGAGTTATGTACGCCTTTCAACCTCCTGAGGGTGGTTATTTCGGTTTACCAACAGGGGGAAACTGGGGGACTAAATGCACCAAGAGTGAAGTTTTAAAAAAGGATTATTACTGGTTATGGTTAAATTTCAACATGATCCCCATGTATAAATCTTTTTTCCAAGCACGTGATGATTAGTGCTTGGATGTTGTTATTACTTCGGTTTTGTTGTTGTTGTTTTATGTATTCTTGTTAATATGACACACAGCATAATTAATGGTGTGAACCTGACTAATATAACTGTGTTGTGATGTTCATGCTAATTCAAGTTATTCAAGTGTAATTTTAATGATACCCATTTGTCACAGATCTTGACCGGTCGGCATAAATTTTAGAACAATTTCATTGCTTTCTTTTTATTTCTTTGCATTTCAGTTACCCATGGATGCATTATAGCAACTATTGCATTGTATCACCCGGACGGACGGGAGGCAAAACCTGCGTAAGTACACGTTATCATATCATTTGTTTTGTTTCTGTGGGTTGAAATCGTATCCTGCAAGTCAGTAGTTTTAGAACCCATGACACTCATCGAAAGGCAGACGCCTGATCCCACAACCTCTGCTTCCCCCTCGGGGGGGGGGGGGGCCGAGAGAATCCAACTCTCTTCGACCTCCATTGTCCTGTCTGCGAACTGCACCAAAATGAGGGATAACTGACGTCTGGCCCCATCAGCTAACACTCTGTGATTGTCTGTGTATATCTATCTGACCGTGTGTTTGGCCCACGCTGTATCACCGCCGGTAATCGAGGCCATCTGGTGTGGAGATAACCGTCTGCACCACAGCCAAGATCTTTCCTGGCCAGCCTTATTGATGGTTGTTGACCTCCGTGAAAGGAGGCGCTGTGCAAGGTCCACACACAGGATCGTAGCCCTGAATGTCGTTCTTTCACGTCATGTAGTGAAAGGCAAGAGGTCGTGAATTACGGCACATACTCCTTCAATTTGACGTGATGCGCACTGTGCAGGTTTTGGTCATGTGCTGTGGCTCAGACTACCCATGGGAAACGACTCATTCTATTTTCTTCCATAGCAGGAATTATATCGGTAGCCTCCCTTTGGCTCCGGACACCGTTGCTCTTGGTACCAAATTTTAGTTTTTTTTTTTTTTTTTTAAATTTTGTTTCGTTACGAGGGTACGGATATTTTGAAATGATGTTTCACCTGCAGGCTGGAATTCCTCCTTATTCACTGTCTGGTTTGATTGGCTGTAAGCATAATCACCTTACTGCTTTGATGTTTAATTAAGTATTTTTTTCGAATGGAACGTCCTGCTCTGGCGTGTTCCAACTTATAAAAAAAAAGACCAATCTTGCCTTGCGCTCTGAGCTCGATGTTTTACGCAGAGCAATAAGATTGGCTAAAACGTTTGATATCAAGTAGTCACTCCCTCAGCTAATACTGTAATATCTTAGCACCGAGTACTATGGCCCTTCAAATGCAGAGCTCTATTTAAGATGTTTTCTTTGGAAACAATGTATTGTGCTTCCCTCATGTCCACTTTACGTTGAAAATAGAGAAACATTCTTCACCGTGGTCCTTCAATCAGATCTACGGTTTGGGTTCATTTTTGACAAATCCTAAAATCTCTCATTTAGCGTTACACCACCGTCTCTCCAGACGAACGGATGCCGACGACGACGATGAAAATCCCTCTCGAATGCTTTACTGTCTAAACCTGTCTTCAGTCTTATTTTTCCATCTCTGCGTGTCGCATTCTGATTACTTTCTCCGCAAGTCATAAGACAGCCAAAACAAAGAAACCATACCATTGGTAAACAACAGGCAGATCATCCCAGTAACCTGACGATTTGTCTTGCGATTGTTTACTTGAAGACCGTATTTCAGAAGCACTTTTCTATGTCATATATGGAGACTGCACTGGTCAGAATGATATGAACTTTTACTGTCATGTCCATGAAGTAAAGGGGCGAATGAGTTTTGGGACACACATTATATTTGCACTTCATCAGGTGGCATTGTTTGTTGTTGTTGCTGTTGTTGTTGATGTTATTGTTGTTGTTTTTGCTTTAAGGGCAAGATGAATTCCTCTTTTTGTGTGTGTGTATGTGTGTGTGTGTGTGTTTTTCCCCAGTCCTAATGTGTAATGATGGAAGGAGAGCCGGCAGTACGTCGACAGTCTACTGCTGGCGGTTTGGTGAAATGGGCCGTGCACCAACATGGGACAGTCGTTTCAAAAACAGATTTAATTTAACCAAAACTAAAGATCTATTGGCACGCCTAGGGAAAGAACAATCAACTATCATTTCCATCTACATTTAGTTCATAGTTTGTATTAGTTGTTTTGTTTTTTTAACTGCTCTCCTGAAATTCGATGTCTTGGCACATGACTGATATCCTCATGCCTCCAGTAATGTTTTGGTTATGTCTGTCTCTTGTTCATGTGATAATGTCTTATCTGGTTATGCTTGCTTATGTTTTCTGATTATGTTAGTTGTCCTCATGTGAAGATCTTCTAACATTGCACTCTGTAATACTCACGTACCAGTGCGACCTGCCAAAGTGCTATGAATTTGTTAAGGAAAGAAATATGGATACAAAGAATGTCTAAAAAGATTTGTTAATCTTCGGCCTTGCCTACCCACTTTGGAGCATGACCGTGACGTTGGTTCTGCCTGCTGTCCCCAAGTTGTGTGGGTTATCGCCACCCTTTTACTGCTCAGCCCATACCCGTGTGTGCCTGGGTCTGCTCCTCAGTGTCTGTGTCGCTAGCAGATCGATAGTATGTGAGCTAAGCTGTGGCGGTCGGCCGCTCACACAAGTTTGGCGATTACTGCTGGCATGAAGATCAATATCACAGCTAGGCTGGGGAAGGGAGGGAAGGGTTGCTGGCAAAGTGTGAGTCATCCTCAGATGAATAATTGACTATGCAGGGATCTCCCTCCCGCCTTCCTCAACCTCTTCTTGTCTGGCGGATGTAGGGGGCTGTGGGCCCTGTTGCTGCTGGCTGGAAGGTTGAGGCCGATGCCAGTCGTCTCCTCTTATATGCTCTCTTGATTATTGAATTTTGGACTAAGTTATGCAGGACCTCACCGCACTCCCGGCCAATCAGCATCAGTGGCTGAAACAGTGCCATAGTGAGGCTGCTCGGGAGACATGATGCTGCTGCCATAGGAAGGCATAGGCACCGCATCCCGAGCGAGCGCTTTCGGCGCTGACAACAATCACCGTGCCACAACCGGCAACTGTTGTGAAGGCATCTTGAAAGACTTTGCTACCTGTGTCCTGCCGGCACAGGTCTGCACTGGAGTTGTCCTTTACCACAAGATTGACGATTCTTGTGGACACCGAACAAGCCACCCAGCCACCGGCGTTTGACCCTCAGTTGGCCGTAGAAGTGACAGACTGACCGCACAGGTCACATCTTGCAGAATGGCCGAGGTAACACAGTCGCCACCCAAACATCACAAGGTAGGCCTGATTTAGAATAAGTGGTGCATTTGTTCCCCCGGCAATTTGGGAGTGCGTTCTTCTGTATCCACAGTGCCATTGAAACAGTGAGGATGTATGTATGTGTGTTTGTATGTGTGGTCAAGCCATACATGTATCCCATCAGTGTGGTCAGTTTACGTTGTACATATTGGCTTTTGTTTATTGATGACTTGGAAAAAAAAAACAACAACAGAAAACAACGGCCAGGAATGCCAGTCTCTCCCACATTAGTAAGCCTGTACCTTATTATTATAATTGACCCACGCCTCGCGCAGGTCCACAATCTGATTATCCCAAATTGAAGGGTAGGTGACGTCATGAGTTCGCTGTATGTCAATACCGGTGACCTTTCAGGTTCATAGTGTAAGAGAAGATCTGTGATGTCCCGGCTTCACAAGGAAGGGCTGATATTATTGAGGGTTCAAAATTTCTTCTGCTGATGATACTTCACACTGGCTATTTTTTACCATGTGATATCCATGCTTGAGACCAATCAAGTGTGAGTGAAAACCGCTAGACTGCCCAGGTTTCTATCATATTTTTATTTTTGTTAGAAAATGTTTTCAGAACTGCAGGGAGTCCCAGAGTAAGACCTTAGTATTTAGTTTTTTATACGTGCAGATAGCTAGATATCAACATGAAAAGGGGCAATAAGTGACCAGACTGATATTTCGGCACTGCTAAGGTTAACATGCATCCACCATGACTGTGTCATAAAGATATTTCCCAAAGTCCGGTATTACATTCATTTCCCATCCTTTCTGGTTCCTTGTGGTCCAGTTTTTCCTGCTGTCTGTTCACGACACCATCTTTAGCTTGATTGTTCTTGACTGTCACGGCAGCCGTCACTTTCTCGTGCTCCACTCCGTTCTGCTTTAGTCTGTGTTTGACTCAGAACTTTGGAATGATCATTGTGTCCAATACAAGTGAGAAAAGATCCGCTCATAAACCATGAACCTGCAGTCATACCCGAATTATACAGTCGCTGTTGTTGAGTAGTAGGTTCTGTGGTTGGACTGTGATAGGTGGGTGGGGATGCACAATGTAATGAGTAACAGCTCCAGTCAGTGCTGAGTCTCGCCATCAGGCAGATCGATAGAGGCAGGGAGAGAAGAGAAAAACGCAGAAAAAAAAAGGAAATCAGGGGCGGACTTGACTCAGTGGTGGCTGTGTGAATCATATACCTGTAGGTGCATTGTATCAACACAGCGGGATGATGGTGGAGCTGCCAGTCGCTAACATCTCCACCTAAAACTGGCACTGCCAACAGATTGAAATGCAGGCCAAAGGTCGTGCTGGGGAAAGGCCGGCAGTGGAAATGTCAGGGCTGGTAATGATGAAATCAAAACTAAAAATAAAGGTCGGCCTGTGGGAGATATGTGTATATGTCGACCAGCTAGAGATGTTGGTGTGTCCATATCACTATTACACATATCGAGAGAGCCCCTCAGCTTTTTACATTTACAATTTTCTTACATGCCTCAAAATCAGTATTTTCTCCCAGCCTGAGATTTTGTATATAAATGTCCTCTTAAATCCAGACAAAAATAACTTCTCATCTCAAACCGACATGCATATATGGCCAGAAATGGCACACGCGTACCAGACCAATTTACGCAAAATCATGCTTAAACTTTAACTCGTATCTCTGCACACAGTTCCTATGTCATGTTTCAAACTGACTCCTGATCAAAGCACGGAATGTTCCTGCTTGTATGGATGTGTCAACGGCAGAATGTTTCACGTGACAAAGGAATATGAGAAACAGCTGTGGGGCAGGGAAACATGACGGGCGAACTCCCAGTGGTATAAGTTACATTTCAAACGTGTGTGTTGTCTGCCACAGTGGGTTGGGGTTGAGCGGGGGGGGGGGTCTTACAGCAACAAAAACAGAGAATGAATTGTGGTAATCAGACAGTTATAGGTTTGTTGTTGTTTTTTTCATAAAGTAAGGTTTCATTAAAAACAATTAAAATTCAAAATTTCTTTCTCTGCACCAATTATCAGTGATAAGAATTGATCCAATTTCACGAAAATGACCGAGACGCAGAGAGATAGGTATTATTGTACTGATTCTAGCTGTGCAATGGTTTGGTATTGCAATCACAGAGATCTGCTCTTTCACTGAGAACAAAATAATTTATGCCCCACCATGCCGTTATTATTTATTTATTTATAATCTATAATCTATAGCAGAATGAGCACTCAGTCTTACGCACAAGTCACTGTCTGCTCTCCCAGAGTAATCTCTGTCCTTCCGACTTCCACTTCGTCGATTTTCCCAGCATGTTACCGCGATATCGCCGTCCTCTTTCTCACTTGTTTGTACTATCTGCCGGCTCTATAGCCCTGACAAATCGTCCAATTTTATCCCGCCCTTTCACTATAAATAGATCCTCTGCTACCTGGCGCAATCTTACCTGTTTCTCTGTAGTCACCTTGAAGATTTGCCTTCACCCTCTTCTTTTCTTTTCCCCCCATATTTTCCCGGGTGATCAGCTATGCAAGAAGTCAGTTACACACCAGTATTGCCCCTCGCTCTTTCGTCGCTGCCACCACCGTGCGTGAGCAGTCGGTCAGTCCTCTTTCCCTGGATGGAGCACATTTCGAACATGTTACTGTGTGGGCTTTTCTGATCATGGGGAGATATAAGTGTGGCATTGGTGGATGTTTTTAGTAAGCAAATCGATTAATAAGTCGGATAAGTCAATGCGACCTGTGTCAATATATAGTGTGTGTGTGTGTGTAGTCGTCAAGATTTTCCCCCCATCCGTGATTGATGTGGATTACTACACGGTGGCACACACATCAGCACCGGCTGTTCCCGCACCAACATTTGGCGTTAGCGCACACATACAGCTCGGGCTCACTCACTCATACAACAATAACAGCCACACTTAGGCGCTCATGCAAACACACCCGACTCTTTAACTTTCACACATTGACAGTCAGCACGAAGATTTATCTTTTCTTCTTGAAAATTCATTTCAGGAATTTTAAACAATATTTATGAATTATGTTTGGCGTTAAGTACCCACCTAGTGTCTCGGTCGTGTTTTAAAAAAATATCTACATGTAAGTTGTCAGAAAGCATATGGTTTTTAATCTTCTATACCCAGCCCCCCCACCCACCCAAACCCCCTTTCTCACCAACACAGACATATATAGTATATAATAATAATTATTATTATAATAATAATAGAGAGTATTATAAATTTTATATAGCGCCTATCCCCGTGTAGTACAGGCTCTAAGCGCTTTATATACATGTAGCATAAATACATACACACCCAACACACTCGAGCACAGAACAACAACAGTAGGCTAGTGGGAAACATAGAAGTGAGTAAAGACTTCAGATCTACATGTAGTTGGTGTGCTCTCACTAGGGCTAGACTTTCACCGGCTGCAGTGTCGGTTTGTAGCCAGGCTGTTCCCTCGGACAGTCTCAGTGCTGACTTGACTGGTGTAAGACTTGTCTGGACTGGATCAATCCTCAACAGGACCGGAACTTTTTTTGTTTTGTTTTGGAAAGAGTTTCAACAGATCGATAGCCAGCAGACGTAAACAACTGTCAAAGGGAAGGCTCTGGACTAGACAGAGATGATGGTGGGCGCCAAACAGGTACATGTAATAGCACATTGGTTTATTGGAAGACCGGCAATTGCATGAACAAAATTGAAAAATTCAGTAATGTACGTCCGCCTGTATCTAGGCGAGCAATATTTTGACATATTTCCATGCTGTTCATTAGCGGTTGCAGTCTGTACGTGCATTTCTGGACTCAACCAGCATTTAGTGGTTAAGGCGCGGACACCTACACATTAGACATAGTTACGTGGCATTAAATTGTTGACATCAATCTGTGCCATGGTTTCTCCCAGAGAGGAGCTGCTGCTATTGCTGGCTCCCAAGCTATCCGACTTCACCTTCTATCTTCCCCTCCATACACAACGATTTGTGATTACGCCATTTCCTCTCTCAATGGTTCAGCAATCGTTGTATGTCTCGCACTGTTTCTACCGTCATATGGGAAATGTCTCTGCACGTAGTGACATACATACATAATATATGTTCAAAGTTGATTTAGCACTTTCATAATTCATTCTGTTCAGAAGTTTTGTATTTTGTTCTGTAAGCTTTTCTTTCCATTTCCTCAAAATTCTGTCGGGCATATATATCTCTTCACCATTTTGAATGATCTTATTTTTTGTGTTTCCACCATGTGATGTTGCCACAAGAGGGGTGATTTCGTTCATATTTGTCGAATATAAATCTTTAACCCTATCAGAGTCAGAAGAAATTGAGAGAATATAAAAACGATTAATATTGAATCTATTTGTAGTTTAAAAATGACATTGATTTTAGTCTGGTAAATGATAAAGTTGCCTTGCCAAAGCATACAACATATTTTTCTGGAAGAATATTTACCCCACATGAATAATAAGCTTGACATTTAGTATTTTGGCCTTCTTGACATTTGGGTAACCACCTCGCCCAGCCCCAGCCAGATCAGTTTTCACAGAATGTCACTCGGGGTTAACGAGATCATAGTATGGACAATCGGTGGAAATACATGCACTATGACCTGATAAGTTCTCAGCCGGGAAATATTTCCATACAGATGCTCACCTGTCCGTCTGTACAGGAAAGGCAATGCGGGCCACTCCTTTGGCTGATGCATGCAACTCCAGGAGTTAGTCCTAGCCAGGCTATGAGTTGTGTAGCTATACCATGTTTATGCTTTTGGGACTGCTATCTTTTGGGCACATTTCGGTATTTGTATTTGCACTGATACTGTGCCTCAGTCTGGGTAAGACATCGGTGGCACATATTTGATAGAACGATAGATGTGCACTGCTCACAATGCTTTGGACACCCCCCTTTTCCTTTGTCAGTTGCGTTTTGCCCTTTCACTGCCAGACTCCTTCAGAGTCTCTCTGCAAATTTTTTTTTTCTGTTATCATCAGAAGCTTGTTATAGCTGGTTATAGCCCAGCATCTATTTGAATTCGTGAGAATCATCTTCGTTGGACAAAAGTTGCAGTAGACAAAACTACAAGTGAGAAATGATTGTTCAAATTCCAATGCTTTTTTGTCCTGGCAGCCTAAGGGTTAAATCTTGGGTTTGGTGGAAGGGCATTCAGCTGTCCCAAGTGTTGAATATGACAGCTATGACCAACACGTTCCCTTTAGTAAACATTCAAAATACTTCAGCTTTTACAGTGTGAGTTGTCGAGTTGCTGTAACCAGCACACTGTCAGTCAAGAGTAAATCTAGATCGATGTAGGGAACACTAAAACACACTGAGTATAACAGGAGGAAGTAGGGAGCAGTTATAGCATAACTACATAGTAACAGAAATTTGTTGCTTTTTGAACAACTAGTGACCAGAATCAGTCTTGCTCATATTCAGAATGTAACACACACAATAAATAGTTGTCTCTTTGATTGTTGCCAGTACAGGTCACAGCATGAGAAGTAAGCGTGTATTTAGAACTTGATGCCAATACCACTCGTAGGAATGGCCCTGTTAGCCCTTCAGTGTAGTGGAACATACCTGTTGAATGGGACCACTTCACTGCTTAATGCAGGCATGACGTCAGAGTTAGTGTTGCGAACAAGTGGGCATGTTCACCTGGAACTTCCAGCTTCCTCATCAGACAGACATTCACAACTCGAACAGTGCGTTTACTCATCATTCATTTCTGGAGATAGATTTAAACTAAATCGCTAGACCATGTGCAGGCCATTGTGCCATCGTAGAAGTGACAACTAAGACTAGTGTTACTGTGCATACAGAGCAATTTGTCAGACTTATCGTTAAAAGTGTCCGCCCAGGCAAGGACTAATTATTGTGCATTCCGCCAGATGATGAAAGCAGGCAGTAAGTGCAGCCAGGGGCGCTTAGCAAGTGCCACGTAAGGGGAACATCTGCAGTGCGGAATTCAAGAGAGAGAGAGAATGCCTCGCTTCAATCCATGGGTCTTCTGGGTAGGTCCAAGAAGTTGAACTCGCAAAAACCGAAGATACAACAATCAGTGACAGTACTTCATTGATAGCTGAATGTTGATAGCGTAATCACTGGAAGATGGGGATTTTTTGTTGCATCCTTTTGTAAACCACTCAGCGATAGTAGGGCGGGCTATTTCAGCCATCTCCTACTTTGGCCGAAAACGTCATGATTTTAATTTTTGTTTCTCGACTTTGCATCTTTAGAAATCTTACTTTCAAACGGTAAATAAAAACGAGGATAAGAAAGCGGGGAGAGGGTAAATAGCCCAGAAAAGCTGCTAGAACGTACGAATATTTCTGGTTTGCCAAATTCCAATCATCATTGGTAAAGAGGATGAAGCGGCTGCTTACGAGGACTTTATGTGAACGACGATACCGTGAACTGACGTCATTTTTCGTAGACTTCTGTATTCAGAACTGAGCCACATATTCAGTATCTCCCCCGCGGGGACCTGGGGTTGATAAGTAGGTTCTTGACTCCCACCTACAGGCGGTGTAAGCCCGCCATCGGTGGGATGTCTCCCATGGAATGCCATCCTCGACGTTCCAGGGGAGACATCTCTTCTCTC
>JBCEWB010060495.1:0-13709 GCA_039654565.1 Peronia peronii
ATGTCACATATAGTATGCTGTGATATGAAGTTCAGGATGGTTTGTGGCCTCGTTTGCCTGGAAAAGGTGACAGACGACGAAGATATATGTACATTTCTTTAAAACTCTTTGATTACCCAATTCATATACCTCTTTTGATACTCCTTACTAACTGCGTAAATGTAGTCTTCATGGTTAGGCTAGTATAGCCGTGATCGTGCTGATATGCTGTTAAGTTCCAACCCAACTCAACCAACCATTTCATGCCAAAGATTTGGTCACGCTATAGTATTTCATTCCCATGAGTGACAGCTCCTCCTCCTAATTTCAATGTTGGGGCATTCCTGACAAAAGGTCTTTGGTTTTATCCTCTTTTCAGCGGACTTCCATCCCAGGGTCTGTCTGGTTAAGCTACTTCCCGACTTCCTCAGTGTATAACCTAATATTGATTCATTCATTCAGTTATTTGTCTGTTGGATAAAGTATTTCAATTCTTTGCCCATGGTATTAGCTAAAGCCCAAGTCAGGACCTGTGTAAGTCGCACTAGGAAATATAGGCTAATTCATGGCCGGCATGGATTTTATTCAGCGAATTTCTTTCTCATGTGGTACCCCCTCCAATGGTCGCTCTCGCAAAATTTAACTCCATTTAACTATTTAATCCTTTTTTTGCAGCCAAACTGTCTACGTTCCAGACAAGTCCCTCTTAATATGAAAGGAATTTGGAATTTTAAATCCCTTGTCTTATGGGGAAGCGGGAAAAAAAATGCCTTTTAACCCCAAAATTTATCATACTCAACTGTTTCCTTTCTTGATATGGCTAGAAGTTTATAAATGATGAGCGAAATCGAAGTCGAAGAACTGTCTATATCAATGTATTTCTTTCTGAAGTTCGAAAAATGATTACAATGTTATTTATGTTGCTTGTATGGAATATATCCACTCTATTTAAAATCCTGGGGAGTCCTCACGTAAAACCTCTAAAGGCAGAAGAGAATCCATTAGCTGACATTCACGAGTCCGCTCTTGATAGAAACGTAATATAAACCACACGACTTTGGCAGTAGCGCAGGTACATAGAGTCTATGTCTAAAACGGTAAACATGAGAATGCTTAGAGGACCCGAACTGAATATATAAATGCTGGAACATTCTTATAATCACGGTTTCTTTGCACGGTCTGTGGTGGCCGTTGTCGACAACCGGGTCTGAATCTGCACCCTGGCTGTCAGGAATGCAGTGCACACGGGTTTTATCCTACACAGAACTTTTGACATTGGTATATAATTATTGGAAGGAGGAGAATACACGTGGGTGGAGCTCTCAATAGGCAGGTCATATTTTCATTCAAAAATAAAAAGCCGCTTGCCGTCGCATACACCTAGTTTGCATTTTCTTAGTTCAGAGCTTAGTATTAATTTCTTATGTCAGACATACATGTTTCTTACACTTTATTTTATATTAAGATATTGCATGACATATTGAAACTGTTAGGACGGCGGATTAAATGTGGGTGGAGGTTCCAGAGGAAGAAAATAGTTCCATTCAAAAGAAAATCCCTGTGTTCATTTTGCATTTTGTGTCATAATCGTTTAGCACTCAGTGTCAAGACCGGTTTTATTCTCATGGTGTTTGGAGTCTCTGTTATGACGTCATAAACTAGAGCAGTGAAGCAAAAAAGGCATTTGAATGAATGGATGAACATATCATGAAATCATCATATATCATGAAAAAAAAATAGATATGAAAAACTGATATGAATGTTTTGTGTGCGCGCCCTGGTTGTGATAATATACGTGCATTTATTCTGTCACAAAACATTTCATATGCAATTGCAACTGAACAGTGATAACAGTTTTAACATAGAAAATCAAAGATAAATTGAACTGAGGACTCGATCTGTGAAATGGTGGAAGCAATCAGTGAATACATTTCTTGCCATAATGTTTTCTGAGACTTCAGACAGAGATAATAAACAGTTACTGTCAGCTTACAGCTACACCGAACATTCAGATATCAGTCACATTAAAGACAATCCCAACGTAATATGCATTCTGTATAGACAGAAAGCAAATGACAACTTGAAGAGACTCCGTATCCAAGCATTTTTCTTTTCTCAATGCTCATTAAATTCAACCTCATTGAATACAACAGTTCTATCAAAATACAAACAATCTAGTCTTAATAATATAAATTATAAAGGTTTTCTAAGATATGAGAGTACGTCATTGTACGTCAGACCGATGAAAAGTCAAGATTTTGTGCCGACACTAAAGAGTTACAGAATCTATTTGTGGTCACTCCAAGTTCCTCGTCCCTCTTCTATCCTCCACATTAAGCAGGCTGTTATTGAAATTCAAGTCACAGGGAGTTACAATAGTTATATGACAAAATGTAGGCTACTGTCAAAAAAAGAAAGGCTACTTTTTCATTATTTTGCATAGTGACGGGAAGCTGCAAGTCTAAGTTTACGTCACCCAACTGACACTTTCATTTCAGATTATGTAGACACATTTGATGAACATGTAAAATGTCGATAACTGATAATGCTCTTATGTTAGGGCTTGTGTTCAGTGGCACTTGGTGACTCTTCGAGTGTGTCAAGAAGAGATCTTTGGTATTCTTGCTCTGATCGACACCAAACTATTTCCATGTTGTTTAATCATGGTGGATTACACATGTCAAGATCAGCACAATCTGAATATTTCTAAACTCAAAATTCAAATTGTTGGCATCCTTTAAACAAGTCAATCTCTATAACAGAAGTGTGTTTTCACTCTCGACAAATAAAGAATGTTCGACAATTTACATTTTCAATGGTGATGCTTTTAATGTCAGTCTCCTACAGACATCAGACAATACACCAGTACATGATTTGGTATCAGCATGAAAGAAAAGAAGATGCGAAAGTTAGAACATGTAGGTGTATCAGATTGAAATGTGAAGCAGTATAAAGTCTATAAAGACGAGCAATATTTCTGTCCACATGATTGGAATGATTGTCCTAGAGATTTTCTGAGTCTGGAGACTTTCACTACTTGTGGACCGACAGTGGTGGAGCCAAAAGAGAGGCACAGTTTCAGCAAAGCCCCTTAAAAATATTAATTTTTTTTTTTTATTATTATTAAAAATAATAAATCGAGGTAAAATAAGTACTTATAGTGCTTTGAATATTCTTGTAACTGGTATTGTTGTTCCAGTCAACTGTTACATAAATTTCATTTAAAATGTAACAAAACAAAACAAACAACGAAGCTAAACGTCCCTTCCCATGTTCTTATCACTTTTGAGTGCCCCGTGGTATGTTTGTTGGATTTTGCCTTGTGTTGAGAGGCGCACGTTTACACAACGTACATTTCTGTTTTCATGTTTCCATTGCTTTTGTCACATAATGTCATTTCTGGTATCCATTTAAATTTGTAGTTTAAGCCACAAAATTGCACTCAGTCAGGGCTATTCACATAGTCCCACTCGCTCGCCTCCTCTCTCTCTCTCTCTCTCAACCGGAGCGGATCCTCTGGCTCGCCATCAGGAAAACACTCTAAAACACAGCACGGCGGACTGGTCATTAGGGAATGCTGGCTGTGGATGAATGCACGGTAAAGGACAGCTGAGTAGAAAATGGGCGGCTATACGAGACTAAACATAACATAAACAACAGTAGGAGCAACAATAAGAAACTGACATGGTGGAATTGAAAAGTGAGGATTTTCTTGACTCTGGTTCTCAGTGAGCTAAATTAGAACAACATTAATCACAAAAGGTAAACTGGAGAGTGACGAATTGTCGGCCCGTTTTTCTTGACTTGAGCATTAGTAGGTACAGGACATTCACTTTCCGTATCTCAAGGTTACATAGGCCTACATGACACATGCAAATGCCAACTGGATAAGACTCCATGTTTGTCAGGGACTAAATATCTTTTTTCATCCGAATATAAACTTCGACTGTTAAACACACATCTTTGTTCAAATATACAGAGCAAGTTCACAGTTTACTAAACCTTCGAGACTTATTCTTTGCTATGAGAATAGGTCACTGTTTTTTAGACTGTTCTTGGCTTCGGTGAATGTAGAGGAAAAAATATTTATCAGTATTCACATTGCCAATAATTTATTTCAGCTATAAAACAGACATGTCTAATCAACTATAAAGATCTAATTGCACAGCTATAGACGTTCAGAGTTGGTTGTCTCACTGCTTATGAAAATAAACCATGTTATTCCATGCTGTGCTATGAAATATTTAATGAAATCAGACAAAACGTTGTTTTATAATATCCAGTGTACTTTCAACCAACAGCTATTACTTCAGCTTTAAAAACAGGCATTTTTACTCAGATATAAAACATATAAAACATGAGTTGCACAGGCCGATGTAGATCTTCAAAGATGTTCCATTGTATGGCAATGTGCCAATGTATTCCGCCACTTGTTTTTAGATAGTGAACTGAGACTAGACATTCTTCATTGGTGTCCAACTGTGTTTACTATCAAAAAGCAATTTATTTCAAAACATACATCTTTATTCAAATGATAAAACGTTATAGTTGTACAGCTACATCTGCATCTCCAAAGTTGCTCTATGATCTAAAAATAAATCACTTTATCCCAGGCTGTCTTAGACATAAAAATGTTTAACACAAATGAAGACCAAAGGGAAAGAATCACATAATGACCTATGCCCACTTTTACACAAATTGGGAGAAAACTGAAACTTTGTTTGTAGACTTTTGCTCTTTGTGGAAATTATTGATTCAAACTATTGCTTTGGACTACTACGTATTTTCCTTCTGATTTTTTTAGATGGCATAGTGAAGGCCCAGGACTAAACTTATGGATCGTAACTTCGAAAATGTTAAACTAGACAAAAGCTATTGTGTTGCCCCCTTGGTCTTTAAATGAATTCAGATTAATTGCTGTTGTGTCAACGTCTATATATGAACAATGAGCCTTTTTAGGTGGAGGACAAGTCAAAATGTTACATAGGTCCTGTCGACTACAACTACCGACAGAATAAGAATGAAGCAATCTGACCAAACGATCTTCAACACCCATAAGAACAAATGAACAATTTCCAGGTGGTCTTGACACTGGCAAACTGTAAATGCTGAGCTCTAGCACATTTCTGGCGACTAACCAGCCATGGGGGATACAACACATCCCTCCCCTTCCTTCCCCGCTGTATCCTCGCCCCTGGGGCCAGGTGGACAGCGAAGCGTAACCAGAGACCTGACAGACTAAATCATGTACAAGTAGGTCACTAGTTCTCAACCTGGTGTATACAGGAAACAGGCAAAAACACATACCTAGAGAGGGTATGAATGAAAAACAAAGATGAGCTTCATCTTATGGAGGATAAATTTGCTGATTCTGAATTAGTGATTACATCGATCCTGACACCGCGTTTGTTTCGAGACACTTGCAATTTGGTCTTTGATATCCCGACTGTCGTGAGCGCCAGTTCATCAACGATGACTTATTGCAAAATCACTCTTCATATGCACAATCAAATTTATTTACATGGAAAACATTTAAGTCCTAAAAACGTCGGGAAAATTGCCAGAGTGGTAGTGTTTCTATAATTAGTCATTTATGTTTCCGGAAAAGACAGATTAGGCCAAATGGTAATGTATAACGAGTTCCTTCTCATTTCTATGATGAATGCAATTTGTCATGTAATTCAGCTGCAAAATGTAAAAAGTAAGTCTTTCAGTTTACGCAGATCGGCCCTTAGGCTCTTGACGTAAGGTTTATCCATACAATTGCAGTGTTCTCAAAGCAATGCTAGTAAGTAGTGCATAAGAAAATTTTGTTATCATCGATGGATACAAGGATTGTCCAATATCATATACTCCTTCTGGGGATGCTTGACGAGCATGGCATGTACTGTGCACTGTCTGCAGGGAAAAGGAATGTAGTTGTGTTTATCTGATTTTTCTCACCTTATGATCTGTGTTGCCTTCTTTGCTCATCTGTAGCCTTCACTTCTAGATTCTCTCTCCAACATGGGCAGATATGTGAAGATGAGACAGAGCAGTAACAGACAGATCTATCTTTGGGTATTTTTGTCATATTTGGGGTCGATATCATATTAATTTTATTCGTAACTGAGTGAGAGATAATACGGAGGTATTACCGTCACACTCAAAATTAAATGCCTCAAGAATCTCTATTTTGTTTTCAAAATTAATAAAAACCATTATAAAGGCTGTAAAATGTAAATCACATAGACGTCTCATTTTAAAAGGCTCTTCATGTCTTTATCCTTATTCCTCTTCGTTTTACCCTAGACAAAAACAGCTGATTTAGAATCTAATAATGCACCAGAAAACAATGAACGGCCTAATTCTGAATGAGTTCATTAGATTGTGAGTCTGATGATATTCTATTCTTGTTGTCATTTAAGCATAAAGTTATCATGTTAAAGTCAAGGTCCTCAGCCTTTACCTTGTTTCCGGGTTATTTGTTTTGGTAAAATTATCGGACAAAATGAGAACGTTGATAAATTCACTCCCACATGATTTGCCTCTGATCAACAGGATGTGTTCAAGAAATGGTGGACTGGATCTTGTAAAGTAATCGACTCTGGCATACTTCAGCTTTTAATTCTTTCACTATGTGTATGTGTGCATGTGAGCGGAAATATTGCTTTAACTCATCCAGGGGTTCTTTAACTTTTTACCCAAGGGTACAGGCCTACCTGAAACTATGCATAAACTGGTCATGTAAGTGTATCTAGTTAACAAGTCCACAACAAAGCCCGCCACATACGCCCAGCCGTCGCCTGCAGCAGGCAGTAAGGAAACCAACAATGAACCAGAACGTGTGTGAACTAACCGACGGTCAAAATCACTTTGCCAACAGCCGATGTCGAGATCAGGCTCAGCCTGATTTTGTACAGTTCTGCCGTGAGCCGGAAGTTAAGATTTAGAAAGAAAGTGGAGTATAAACTCAATATATCACAAATCTGACTTTGTGACCGACTGTTGGTCGAATTTGTGTGCAGTCTTAGGTCAAAAACGTTCTAATAAACAGGGTGAACTAAATTTTCAATTTCTGTCAGAGATACTGGCAATGATTTCGCTATTTGATGGCTTGAAAAAAAATATATTACTTACAAAATATCGACACTGTGCGTTGTGTAGGAAAAAAAAAAAAACAGAACAAAAGAGCGGTCCTATTAGTTTTGTCACGATCGGTGAAGCCGGGGCGACTTACGTGCGATGGGGGTTAAAAATTGAGAACCGTTGATGTGGGTCGTCTGCAGGGCCCAGGTAATTTGAAGAAGCAAGAAATGGGCTAGAGCTACGCTATGACATTGCGGTACAGGTAGGCGGCGAGAAACTGAGCTCACTCACTTTGACAAAAGCGCCCTTTTGTTCAGTCCAATTCCAGTATTTCTCAATCCATTCCAGTACAACCTTCCACACTGCTCAGACACCATACGTCATGCCGGGCCACCAGGAGAAGTAAGTCTGATGTCAAAGTTATCATGTTCAGAGCTTTCGGTGTCATGAAAAAGGAAATGAGTGAACAGTAAGTTCTTTAGTGAAAATTTTGCTTTAGCTACAACACTTCTGTCCCAAGATATTCATAAGAACTTGAGTCTTGTTGCCGCTGGTCAGTGAAATCCAAGGTTAAATAGGAGCCGGGTGTGGTAATTATAAGGGAGATCTTAAGATTAGAAGACGGACACAGAAACGGCAGCCTCATTCCAACTCTGCCGTCATCAAGCCATTTCTTTTTTCATTCTAGAAAAATCTTCTTTTTTTTTTCAATGCAATTTTCTCTGGCATCGGACTCATTTGATTGGGTCACTTGACATAGCGTCTCTAGAAACTGCCCGTACGAAAATAGCGAACGAGGTTTGTCGAGACTGACAATTTCAGAGAAAATCTGTTTTGTCGCAGTCCAGCCTAAATGTTTGTGTGGAGGAAGGGGGAGGGGTGGAGGGGGGAGGGGGGTTGTTATTTCTGAGTCAGTTGAGGACGCGGACGCCGCGCCGAATTTAACACAGTGCAGCATAGTCGAGCCACAGTGTGGACAAACTTTGCAGAACGTTTCTGAGACAGGAGGACCTTGTCTGGTGTCGTGAGGTGGCTGACCTGCTGGGGAAAAAGTCGTAAACTTGTTCATTCTGTGGACGTCGAGAACATCAAGGTAACTTGGGCATCTTTTGCGCTTTTGTTTGCTAAGTTTTGTTCAGTTGTCAGCCTGTGTGTTTGGGGCAAGTGATCGAGTCCTTCTCCAGTGAATCTTTTCTTTTCCCTTTTTTTTAAGGGTGCTAAAACTACAACACGTCCTTTTTCACGAGATCATTGGAATTTACACAATATCTGAGTATCCCGTACGAGCGTCAACAAACAACACCTTTTAAATTCCTTCATAATCCTTTCTCCTGCAGCGTTATTACATGAAAATAAAAAAGCTGACGCCATGATTTACATAATTATGCCGTTACTGGATTAATAGTCAAATAACCATCAATCAGTCAGCCAAAAAACTAATTTTATGATGACAGTGTGCAAATGGATGCCTCGTAAATTTTGGTCTGGCATTGTAGAGCCATAAATCCAGGCAATCGTTTACATGTGGCACCTCCGCATTTTGTCAAGGAAGTGGTGTGTTTGCCCAATTTAATAAGCCTTATACCTTTCTTGGTTGTCTTCCACCGTGAATATACAAAATACTGAATTATTTTCAAGCAGGAGGTGAGAGATATGAGAATGAGTGAGAGTATAAGAAAGAAGGTAACACAGGGATGGGGCGGGGCATAAAAGAAGATGGAGAGAAAGGGGAGAGAGAGAGAAAAAGAGAGAATCAGAGACATAAGAACTTGAGAATGAGACAGAGAAGAAAAAGAGGAAGGAATGTCTGATTGGTTTACGATAACAGTTCGGTATATAGGGCATAGAACAATAATAATCTTAGTAATAAACTTTGTCACCAGTTCAAAACACACAGAAATTGGCTGGCATAACGTGGGGGATTTTAGCAAAGAGGAAGCAGAGATAGGTAAGACATGTCGACATTTCATCGTCGTCTTGCTGTGGCGAAAGCAAATGACAAAACAGGAATGTGAAAGAATCTGTATTATATGATAATCATAGGTCTGGGTAAACAGAATATGCCGAGCCCATAAGAATGCATTTGATCTCTGTAGGGGCCCTTATCACTTAGTTTTTTTGTTGTTTTTTTTCTGTTCGCTGATACTGGTAGGTGTTACGGGACGATATAGATTATAATCTTCCGTCAGCCTCAAGGTGAGTAACTTTGGGCCGTTGCACGAGATAATCACCCCCTCCCCCCTCCTCCCTCCCCCTCCCTAATCCCCCGCTGGAGGTTGAAAGACAAAAGAAAACCGTAACGGAGAGATACATATTCTGTACGAGCTCTGAGTGTGTCAATCACTCACCCCAGTATTTTCACTTTGACTATCCCGCCCGAGTATCTGGTGTTGTATATGCTCTGATGGGTGGTTGGCGAGAGGCATCCCCCTGAGATGACAAATGTTTTACCTTTAGGTGTTCGACGTATTGAAGGACTGGTGTGTTCCTTTCCTGTCTCTTATCATTTCATTTTCTGATCAGTCTCTCTAAATTGCATTGTCCATTCTAATGTTCCCTGGGCGCTACAACTATTCGTTTAAACTGCATGCACATTTGGGACTACACTTTTTGATATTATCTCGCCTTACAGTTCGTGATGCTATGTCTGTCTTACGAGATGAACTTTACGATTAAGATCGCAGTATGTTATAGTTTATGTGTCCATCTTTAAGATGTTCCATATCATGACTTATTGCCAACTCTTGTTTCTAAACCGTTGGCATATTACAGGTCGACTACGCTTAGGTTGATGTCATTGGCGGGAAGGAGAGCGGTGAGTGGAAAATGATCAACCAATTATATAATAATAGTAGGCTTTAAATCAATACATCCCTTTAAGCGAGATCAGTTTAAAAAGAATTTAACTCAAGTGTAGTCGACTGTATTGTTTTCAAGCATGTGTGTATACCTAAACATCTCTATTTTTGTTGGCAGATACAATTTTAAGAGTCAGACATTTTTTATTTTTTCCGACTGGCTCTGCTCGACCAAAGCTTTCAAGCGTATGACACAATGCCTGACTACAACGTCAGCAATCGGCTAGGGACGATTTGGACTGTTAGTATGAGACAGATACTGGTACCATATCATTATGTTTATGAGATACTGGCTAAGCTGGTTTTGTTTTTGCTTTTAACCACTTTAAATTTAGGCCATAGCTGAATACATTATTACTATATTGTTCCTAATGTTTTGTTTTGAAAGTTGAATCTCAATAAAAGCTTGCACCATTTGAAATAAAGTATGTGTGTCTGATGTTGTAAAGTGAAATGAATTTTCCCCCATTTCTCTCAAAATAGTCAAAAATGGCCATAAGTGATTATCTTATGAGGTGACGATATGATATTGCTGTACAGACTTGCTAACTGGCGATAGATCGATGTCTCTGTTTTTGCACTTCAAATTATTTGGGCAGCAGGAATATGGGAAATAGTTTATCAACGCTTTAGGGTCATTGGCCACTTCTGGAATTCAAGTGATCCGAAATGACATTTGCTCGTTTCTCGAGAAATTACTTTTAACCCTTTCATTGCGACGGCTTTTCATTCCCCGAGACAACACTGAATTTTGGCTTGTTTGGTTAGCCCTTGTGTCGGCGTAAGCTTTTTTAGGGTCATATCTTCATACTGGCCGTGCAAGGCAGGCCTAGACTTGGATTTTTTTTTTGCTGGAGGCCCTCATATCTTCAGTGCTTTCCCCTTATCCCCTCTACTATAGTCTTGTAGGCATAGATTAAGATCTAAATGTATATCTATTGAGGACAAAGGGCCAGGCTGATCATCATTGATCTCGATGTCTCAGAGCCCGACTCTGGCTCACTCACATATCCTGACCTAGAATCATCATACTCGTCACCTTCAGCCTCCCACAACCCAGCGAAATACCCATACATGTAGTTAGATCAAAAAGGGACACACGGTGGCGTTTCTCAGACATTTTGGTGCGATTGTAGACGTCTGCTAGCCGATTGTCTATGTTCTGACTTCAACGGCATGTAGAGGTCATTGTAGTCGAAGCAGTAAAGGAACCACACACACGCACAAAATTCTCTAAAATATCAAAATGCGTATTTTGCATTGCTGAAACCAAATTCACCAGTACTTGTGGCTATCTCTCCATACAGGATCATTGTAGAGGCATGTTTATCATGACGTATATAGTAATCGGGGAACCGTGGTATCGGCGATTTCCATGCCGTACCAAGTACGTATTATGACAGCGCACTTTACCCATTATCATGACGTAGCAGGTACGTCATATAGAGGAGAAGGGGGTGAAGGCCCAAAAACGTTTAAAAAATGTCTTCCATGACCACAGTTTAATCATTTTTCAGAACATTAGTCAAATTGTGCTATGCTAGATATGACGAATCAGTATTCAAATATATCTATCACCACTTGTCACTTTTAGGGTTAAATCAAAATAGTAATAGTCGTGGTGGAGAAAGGGTTAATGTGTGTGCAGGTATGACGAGGAATTGCTCTGCACTGATGACAGAAGGCGTTGCCTCCTATTGCTGTTACTGGTAAGTTATTTTTCGGTATCCAGCGTATCAATGTGGGCCATGTTTGCTTATTGTTCGTAGATAAGCTGTGAAACTTGGCAGTCCAAGAAATCTTTCGCCTATCCCTTTTTCTTGGTCAAGTTTGGCTTGAGCTGATTCTTCATCTCACATCTTGCAAAGTTTTCATGTTTATAATTTCACCTTATGAAGTGTGCTCAAAGATAATTAAGAAAGCTGTTGAACTCCAAAATAATAGTTTCTCTTCTTACATCTTTGAAAGTTCACAGTTTGTAGCAAGTCTCATATTGCAAGGGCCACATACTCTATCAAGTCTCTTTTCGGCGATGGTGCAAACGTATTGCATTTCATTTCGTCAGATGACTCAAGGCAGATCATGACAAATAAACGTTAGTGGAAATAATATTGTGGACTGTGGAAGAACCTCAATCCTAAAGGTCGCCATACACTTTTGAAATCAAAGTTAAAGTCCAATCTTAAGTCCTGGCATGTGGAGATCAGTCTGATGCTGACTTAAGATGAAATCAGAATGATGCTCACAGACTCTAAAGATCAAGACTTACGAGCGGGTTAATGATTAATAAAACACAGTTTCTGTGAAGAGAGAGAGAGAGAGAGAGTGAGGAAGAGAGAGAGAGATGTGACGGAGAGAGAGAAAGAAGGAGAGAAAGAGAACGAGATAGAGACGGACAAAGAGACAGAAACAGTCTGTGAACACCCGGCAAATGCAGCTTTTGCATAGAAATAAGAGACAGTTTTGATGACAAAACATTAAAATATTGGGTATTAATTCTCGGTTTCTCAGAAGAATTTGATGCCGAAGACGTCAAAACTGTCAGAATTTCAATATTTTGAGTCTGACCCCCTCACCTTTGAGCCGCTTTCTCCTCCCCTAACCGCGGGGTTGATTTGTTCACAAGGGAAAATCATAAGGCAGAGTAAGTTCGAGAACAGTCTATTCTTTTGAATAAATCTGGAGGAAATTTCGCCATACAGATTGATATCTAGATTTATCCTATTGCTGGGACTGCATGACTCAGCTTGAGTCTTATCTAAGCATAAAAACCTTCATGGAAAACTCTGTTCACAAGCCAAATAGGAGTAGGTAAGATCAAGGACATAAAAGGATATTAAGATTTTGTTATAGTTTATTTTACTTCCTGACATGGAATGTGGAATGAAGTGAAGTCTCTGAGCAGACATAAGAACCAGTAAAGATAAAAGCCTGATACGTGATATTATCTTACGTTCTGACATAGCGACAGAGTGGAGTCTTTTTTCCCTCCCCTTCCACAATCTGCTAGGCATTCAGGATGGAAGCGGTACAAATAATGCTTTTGTTTTGAATAAAAAGACAATAACAAAACATGCGTCGATACTGAGTGCACAGAGTTCACCAACGCCGAGATACATGCAGAAAATATCATCATTTGATGGATGGCGTCCTGACTGATGAAGACAAATGTTTGACATATGTAAGAATGAAACCCACCACATTTCAGTCTTCTCAAAAAGTGAAGATTATTATTATTATTATTATTATTACTATTTTATTATTATTATTTGCAATTGATGGTGGCACCGAGAGAGAAAGAGAGAGAGAGAGAGAGAGAGAGAGAGAGAGAGACAAAGAGAAAGTTGTCATAAAAACCTTGCCTTTTTTCTACAGCAGCAGTGAGAATTTTGGGGTTTATCTTAAGGGCGAAATCAAAAATGGGGCCAGCCACGACTGTAAATTATCACAGTGAGGCGAAAATAGGCCAGCATGCAGGTGCAGAGGAATGTGATGTGGACAATACAAATTACATATTATAGTCAACGTCGCAGGGACCGTCCCTCCCAACACCAGTCATAACAGTCAGTAGAAGGTGAATCATTCAAGCTCAAACTTCTAACAAGATAGAGAGTTGTCAGTCAAGGAGGAGAATGGGGATAAGGATGGAGATGAGGCAGAAATTCAGAAAGAAAAAAAAAATAAGAGAAAACGAAGTAAGCGAACGCGAGGGGAGAGTGGGTGGGGGTATCTGTCTGTCTGTCTATCTATCTATCTATCTATCTATCTATCTATCTATCTATCTATCTATCTATCTATCTATCT